>RJWM01011365.1:22665-60182 GCA_004363535.1 Dasyprocta punctata | reverse complement strand
ATGCTGTCTTCAAGATCTGAGATTCTATCTTCAGCTTCATTTAAGCGGTTTTTCAAACTTTCCATGGAGTTTTTCATTTCTTGCATTTCCCTTTTCATCTGTTTCATGCATTCTGTTTGTGTCTTATATTGTTCATTCAAGGTTTCGATCATTTTCTTAAGTTCTTCTATGTTTTTATCTTGCTCTTCTTTAGATACACACAACATTTCTTTAATAATGATTCTCATTTCATTTTTTAGCTGAGAGAATATTTCTGATTTGATTTTCTCTATAGCTTCATCAAGCTGACGGCAAAATATTTCTGAAAATTAAATGATAATCCCAATATACCACGCCAGAATTTAAGAGACAGTCCTTAAGCAGTTCTATGAAGGAAGTTTATAGTTGTGAATGCCCATATTAGAAAAAAAAAAGAACCAGTGCAAAGAACCTAAGCACATGACGTACCTAAAAAAAAGGCAGCATTAAAATCCGGAGCTAGTACAAGGAAGGAAATTATGAAGATCAGTGCATAAATGAATGAAGAGATACAATAATACAAAGACTAAATGAATTGAAGAGCTGGTTATTTGAAAGAACAAACATAATATACAAATCCTTAACAAATCTCAAAAAAAGTGGAAAGAAAAGACACAAATAGATGCAGTTAGAAATAAAAAACAAGGCATTAAAATGGACACAAGATTATTTACAACTACTTCATAACCTCTATGCCAATCAACTGGAAAACTCGGAAATAATAGGTAGATTTCTAGGTATATAATGAATTACAGACCTGAACAAAGAAGACTTATGAATACTAAGTGATAAACTAACAGCCAATGAAATCAAAGTACTACAAAAAGCTACTTACTAAGAAATGCCCCAAAACCTGATGGATTCATTTATAATCCACAAAAACTTCAGGGAAGATTGAAAGCAACACTCAACCTCCTTGATAAAATTGAAAGGGGAATTTGTATGAACCAGAATAAATCCAGAAAAACAAAAGATATTCTGAGTAAAACACAAAGTAGGATGCATCACAAGCTGAGATTTCAAGGTATATTACAAAGCTACAGTGATACAAACACATGGTATTGGCATAAAGACTTCCATTTTTGGATGAATGGAACAGAATAGAGCAATCAGAATAACCTCAAGAACACTCAGGTGTTTAATCATTGATAAAAATGTCAAAGCATACACTAGAAGAAAAACAGTTCTAGAAAAATTGGATATCTATATTCAGAAGATTGAGTCTTAGCACCTGTATCTCATGTACACTAAGCTAATATTAAAATGGAGCAAATATATAAATGTTAAAACAGGAAATTTTAATTTGCTGGATGATAAAAAGGTGAAACTCTTGAAGACATAGGCATAGGTAAGAACTTTCTGAACAGAATATTAAAAGCACAAGAAATAATACCAATAATCACCAAATAAGATCATTTAAAATTCAAAAACTTCTGCAGAGCAAAGGAAGCAAACAGAATGAAGACAAAATCAATACAATGGAAAAACAATCTTGCCAGTTGTTCCTTGGACAGTAAACTAGCATAAGAACATACAAAGAACTTAGAAAATTTAGAAACCCCTGAAAACAAAGACCTAACCAAAAATATGGGTGACTGAAATGAATAGACAGTTCTCAGGAAAAGTAGAAGTGGCCAAAAATCCATGAAAAAGGGTTTAACATCTCTGGTCATTACAGAAACGCAATTTAAAACAACACTGTGACACCACCTTACTCTAGAAATAATGTCTACCATCAAGAAATCAAATATCAAATGATTGCAAGGCCATGAGGAAAATGGAAAACTTCTACATTGCTGGTAGGAATGTCAACTAGTACAAGCACTATGTAAATCAGTATGGAAATTCTTCAAAAACCTAAAGTTAAAAATTCCATCTCACTCCACTGTTTCTTGAAAGAGTTAAAGCGATAATTTCCAGTGATACATGCATAGCTGCGTTTATAGCAGCACACTTTATAATAGATGAATCTTAGACATGGCCTACACATGCATCAGGAGATGAATAGTTAAAGAAAAGTGGTACCATTCATAAAGGCCAACTATTGTGCCATAAAGAAAAATAAACTTGAGATTTTCATTGGTGGACATTGAGACCACAATATTAAGTGAAATAAATCAGACACATAAGCTTGAATATCACATGGTCCCTAATATGAGAAACCCAATGTATAAATAAAGAGCAAAATAAAAGACAGGAGGAAGAATGTAGAACTTTTTAATTTTTTTTAAGGAAGAAAAGTTTATTTTGGCTCAGTTTTCAGTCCATAACTGACTGACTGGACTGCAGAAACATCATGGCAAAAGAGCATGGCGGGGCAAATCTACTAAGTTCATAGCATTTGGGAAACTGAACAGGGGAACAGCATCAGAAAGGAAGAGACCAGGGACCAGCTATCGTACCCAAGGTCATGCATTCCATGACTTAACCAGTCATAACAAGAAATGTAGTTTACTAAATTCCAAGGTGGTCTCCAAGCCAATCAAGTTAACATTCCAGGTTACCTGTCACAGAGGTCAAAAATACATAGCATCAAATTTCCATTTAAATCATTTTAAATGTATAGTTCATTGGCATTATGTACCAAACATTCAGCAATCCCCACCATCCATCCATAGAACTTTTTCATCATTTGGCATGTTTTACAATGCTGTGTGTTATTTTATTTTCTGTTTCTTTTTTAAAAATGAACTCGGTGACTATTCTTTATTTTTAATTAATTAATTTTATTGGTACATTTTAGATATAGATAATGATCACATTCATCACAGGAAATTTGTAACTGCACATGATATATCTTGATTCTTTTTCACCCATGCCCTTCCTCTCCTTTCAGCCCCTGTTCCCCTCCTTATTTACAAATGTTTTATTCCATTTTTCTTTCTTTTCTCCTTTTTCTATTCCATTCTTTTCCTTCCCCCTCTAACTGCCTCTCTCCCTAGTTGCCATTCCCACTTGAACATTTTCTATTTCACAATATCTGTTATACGCTTTGGTCCATATTTACACATTTGTTTTCTCACATCAGAGAACAGTACAATATTTACAAATGTGTGTCTGATTTGTTTCACTTAAGACTATGATCTCAAGGTGTATCCATTTACCTAGAAATGTCTCAAGATTATCCTTTTTTTTTTTTTTCTTTTTTTTTTTTTTTTTTGTGGCATTGGGGATTGAACTCACAACCTCACGCCTGCCAGGGAAGCGTTTAAGCCACTGAGCCAAACTCCCAGCCCCAGTTTTTTGAGACAGGGTCACACTATGTAGCACAAGCCGGCCTTGCGCTCACTTTGTAGCACAAGCCGTCCTCGAACTCACAACGCTCCTCCTACCTCAGCCTCCCGATAGCTGGGATTAAAGGCATGCACTACCACGAAGATCATTTTTCTTTATGGTTGAGTAGTACACCACTCCATAAAAAAAAAACAAACGCATCTTCTTTATTCTTTTCATTGGTTGATGGGCATTTGTACTGTTTCCAAGATTTAACTATTACCTACTGTACCACTATAAACATGGGTGTGCATATATCATTGTGGTATGATGCTTTTACTACATTTTGGGAAGAATTCAATAAGGGAAATATCTATGTGAAACGGAACCCTTCATTTCACTTTTTCGAGGAATATTACAGTGCTTGTACCATTCTACAGTCCCACCAACAGCGGGAAAATGTTTGTTTTCCCCACAGCCCCACCAGAATTTGTTTTTAGTTAATTTCTTGAATCTCAGCATTATTTGAATTCACATCTTTTGGAAGACCAGCGGTATTGAATATTTTTTCATATATTTCACCTGCAAAGTGTGTATCCCTTTCAGATGCTCTTTTCAGGATGGGGTCTTTAAATATGGGGAATATAATTTTTTTTTAGTTCTTCATATATTCTAGATATTAGTTCTTTGTCTCAAGAACAGTTGGCAAAGGTTTTTTTCAGCACTCTGGTTTGTCTCTTCACTCAGTCGTAATTGCTTTTGCTGTGCAAAAACTTTTTAATACAATGAGATCCCAGTTGTTAATTCTTTTTCATATTTCTCATGCAATTGGGTTTTCTTCATGAAATCTTGGCCTTCACCTATGTCTTCAGGAGTTATTCTTTCTTTCAGCAGAATTAGTGTTTCTGTTTTATATGTAGATCTTTGATTCATTTTGATTTTAGTTTAGTGCATAGTGAGAGAAATAGGTCAAGTTTTATTCTTCAACATGTGGAAAGCCATTTTTATCAGCACCATGTATTAAAGAGGCTATTTTTCTTTCCACTCAGGTGGCTGAGTGTGCTTGGAGTTGTTTTTGTATCTTCTACTATGTTCCACTGATCCTCAGGTTTATTTCTTTTTCCAGTACTATGCTGTTTTTACTACAGTGTCTTTGTAGTAAAATTTCAAGTCAGAGATTTTTATGTCCTTTGCCTGAACTTTGTTACTCAGAATTGTTTTTTGTTATTCTAGGTCTCTTCTGGCTACAAATGAATTTTAGGATTGTTTTCTCTAATTCTGTGAGATATGCTATTGGTATTTTGATCAAAATTTCACTAGATCTGTATAAGGAATTTGGGAGAATGGCCATTTTCACAATATTGTGTACAGGAATGGTATTGATTGTTGAGTGCTGACTTTGTATCCAGTTATGCACCTGAATTTGGGTACTAAATCTAGAAGTCTTTTGGTGGATTTTTGGGGGTCTTCTATTTGGAGTATCATGTCATCCACAAATAATGATAATTTAACTTCTTCCTTTCCTTTCCTTTTTCTTTTTATTTCTCTGTTGTCTAAATGCTCTGGCTAATGTTTCTATATTGATTTCAAATTACATTTTACTATGGTCTGAGAGTATGCATGGGATAATTTCAATTCCTTTGCATTATTTAAGCATGTCGTATGAGTTGTATGGTCTATTTTGACAATATCCCATGCACAGCTGAGAAGAATGTGAATTATGACACTGGGGAGTGGAATAGCCTGTAGATATCTGATAAGTCCATTTTTTTCAGTTTGGTTCAATTACGGTGTTTCCTTACTGATTTTTTGTCTAGCTAATCTTTCTACATGTGACAGTGGTGTGTTTTGAGGTTCCTATTGCAATTGTCTTATGTCTTATTTGGGCTTTATGCTCTTTAATATTTGTTTCCTATAGGTGGGTGTGCCAGGGTTTAGTTCATATATATTCATGATTTTTATCTCTCCCTCTTAGAGTTTTCCCTTATGTGATACTTAGTGACTTTCTTTGTCTGTCTTGATCAGCCTGGGATTGAGTTCACATTGCCTGCAAATAGAATACCTACTCCTGATTTTTAACTTTTTTTAATTTTTATTAATTGTATTGGAGATAGATGATCCACTGATGGATAGATAGATAGACCATGCTCATTATAGGGAATATGTACCTGTATAGGATATTTCTCAATTCTTCTTTTTTTCCCAATCCCCTTTCCTCTTTACAACCCTTCTTCCCCATCTTATTTACAGAGCTTTGTTTCCATTTTACCATTTCTATTTTTTTTCTTTTCTCTCCCTTCATTCCCTCTTCACCATCCCTAGTTCCTCTTTCCTTTTGAACATTTTCTTCTTCTGATTTCACAATGACTGCTGTATATTTTGGACACTATTTACTCTTTCAGTTTCACACATCAACTAGACAATGCAATATTTATGCATGTTTTATTTATTTCACTTAAAGGTAGGGTTTCAAGGTGCACCTATTTACCTAGAAATGTCTCAAGCTTATCCTTCTTTGTGACTGCGTAGTACTCCACTGCATGAGTAAACCATTTGTTTTATGCATTCAAGAGTTGATGGGCTTTTGGGTTGTTTTCACAATTTAGGTATCACAAACTATGTTGCTATAATCATGGCTGCACATAAGTCATTGTATTATGATGTTTTTATTTCTTCCAGGAAGAAACCCAGAAGGGGAATACTGGCTTAAATAGGAGCACTATTCTTTGTGTTTTGAGGAATCTCCACACCAATTTCCACAGTGATTGCACCACTCTTCATTCCCACAGAATACAGGTTTGTTCTTTTTTTCCCACGGCCTCCCTGGCATTTTTTGTTTTTTGTTTTCTTGATGGTAGCCATTCTTTCAAGAGCCCAGGTCCTGGTGGATTCACTACTGAATTCTACAAGAAATTTAGAGAAAATCTAATGCCAATAATGCTGAAACTCTTTAATGAAATTGAAAGGGGATCAATACTCCAAAAATCACTCTTGGAAGCAAGTATTATCCTGGTACCAAAACCAGAAAAGGACCCAACCAAAAAAGGAAAGTATAGGACAATCTTCCTAATAAACATAGATGCTAAAATCCTCAGTAAGATGCTGGCAAACAGAATGCATCAAATCATCAAGAAATTATACATCATAAGCAAGTGGGATTCTTCCCAGGGATGCAGGAATGGTTCAACATAGACAGATCAATAAGTGTAACACATCATATCAACAGAGGCAAGATCAAAAATCATATGATCATCTCAATAGACATGGAAAAATCATTTGACGAAGTCCAACACCCATTCATGATAAAAAACCTTCAGAAAATTGAAATAGATTTTCTTTATCTCAATCTATTTTTGTGTTTTATGTTTTTTGTTCCGGGTATTGAACTCATAACCTTGTGCCTGCTGGGCAGGCGCTTACGTACTGAGTTAAATTCCTGGACCCATTATTTCAATCTGATACTCATGTTTTTTCTGGATTTCTGTCCCATGAAGTATTGATTTTCATTCTTGGACTTTCAGTCTTTGAATTACTTTTTGAATTACATGTGTCTCTGGTATGCGTATTGTTGGATCTTGTTTCTTCATCCATTCACTCAATTTGTTTCTTTTAATTGATGAATTGGGAACATATGCTGATGGTTATAACTGATATGCATTGACTTATCTTCATTGTATTATTTTCCTGTTGCTAATTTCCTGTCTGTCCCCTCTATTTAACTGCTTGCCTTGCCTTGAGTATTTTTTAAATTGGCATTCTTGAAATTGTCTTCTTTCTTGTCTCTTTCTAGGATATATTCAGAACACTTTGGATTGCTGATTTGTTGGTCACAAATTTCTTCAGTTGCTCTTTTTCATGGATGTGTCTTATTTCTCCAGTGATTTAGAAAGTTATTTTTGTGAGTTAATACCAATCTGGCTTGGAAGATGTTTTCTTTTAGGACTTGAAATATTTCACTGAAATCTCTCCTTGATTTAAGGGTTTGTGTTGAGAATTCTGTTAAGATTCATATGAGTTTTGCTTTATAGGTGATTTGTTTCTTTTCTCTAACAGCTTTTAATATTCTTTTCTTGTGCTTAATTTCTGGAATCTTGTCTATTATATGCTTTGATTTAGATTTACTTTGTTCATAACTAATTGTTGTTCTATATACTTCACTTACGTGTAAGTCAAATTCTTATTCCATGCTTGGGAAATTTTCTGCCATTACTTCCGTGAACAGGATATTTTATGTAATTTGTGCTGTATCTTTCTCTTTTTTGTTTACTCCAGGCAATATTATGTTGTTTTTCTTTATATCATCTTGTAGCTTTTGGACTAATTTCTCATAGTCCCTTGCTATTTTTAAGAAAATTTTGTTTCATGGCCATTAACAACAATCCTGTCTTCTAGATTTCATATTCTGCTTTCACATTTTTTCAGTGGCTGTATATAATTTCAATAGAATTTTTAAGCTCCTGGATATCTGTTTGAGTCTACTTCATGGATCTCATTTCTTTCTTACTTTGAACATTCATAGTTTCCTTCCTTTTCCTAAGCTTCTCTAGTTTTCATGTGTCTACTGCAGATTCACTGAGCAAGCAATTCATTATGATCATCTCCTTTTTGTTACCTGAGAGATTATTTCTGGTCTGACTTCCTGTATAGCATCATTCCTCTGTTTTCTTTTCTTCTTCAGCTATCATTAAAGAAAATTCAGGTAGGTGGCTTTTGATTTTCTCTACCTTGTTGTACTTTAAGTTTATACTGTGTACCCTGGAGGTCTGGGGTTCAATTTTGGTTCTGTGTCTTATTATTTTCTTTTTTAATTTTTTGTTTCTTATGTTGATGCCTATAAATTGGTTATGGTAGATAGATATATTAATAGCATTGATGCTTGCCTAGGAAATGTCTGTTCCTCAGAGATGTCCTCTAAGTGTAGTTGACTCTTGACCTTGGTTTCTGTCCCAAAATCTTGCCTTCCCAACATTTCCATTGCAGATAATGTTACTATGCATTTGACTCACTACGCCATCCTTTGGTACTGAACTATGGTGATGATTATGACCCCAGATAATCACAGTGTTGTGATACAAGGGAGGAAAACTGACTACAACAGATATGACACCCTGGCTTAAGTAGTACAATTAGCAATAGCAATAGCATTAAGCATAGCCTAGAAGCTGACAAATCGTGGTAATTATTAATTTTGTGCCTTTAACCATAGGAGAAAGATCTACAATTATATAACAAAATAGAGCATAAACCAGAAACTTGCATGTAGTGAGTTTCCCCTTAGTAGAGTGATTTTACCCCGTGGGGAAAAATTTAGAAAGTGTGTGGGAAAAATACAGAAATAGATGAAGAAAAATATAGTAGAACCAAGATTGAAGGAAAAAGAAAGATCATCCAAACTTTGGGAAACTAGAGAAGTATATAGGTGACAAAGAATGAAGGAGAAATCAAGAGAATATTGATGCAAACCAGAAAGACTAGAGACAAAGTTCTCTCACACGAGAAAAATAAAAAAAAGTCAAAAATAATTGTTGAAGAAAGAAAAAGAGCTAGAAAAAAAGACAAATGAAACCAAAGTAACATGAAAAATAAAAACCTAAACAACCAAAAAAAAAAAACAGGCAAAGAAGAAACAAAACAAACAAACAACAACAACAAAATCAGTGAAATTCCTGTGGCATCCACAATTCTTTGTTAGTGTGCATGTCAAAGCCCAAATATGCTGCATAACTCCACCACATCTACAGTAGGTTCAGTGCTGAGTGGAGGGCTGATCTTGGGCAATGGATGCACTGAGGCTAGTATCTTCATCCAGCAACTCTTTGGATGTTCCTTCATGGCCCACCCATGTCTCCTTATCCTTTTTGTTTCCATGTTGCTCACCCAGTTGCTGTGATGCCCTCAGACGGAGACTGCTCAAGACAGCTTCCAGTCCTCATTCAGTTGGTTCCTCCCAGCCCTTGTAAAGCCTCCTCTATCCCATTTCTTTAGCACATCTCTCTCCTTGCTCATGACACTGGGAGCAAGGGATGGAGAATGATGCTGTACAACTCACTAGCATTGCTGCCACTGTGGTCCATTACCTTGTTGTTAGAGATTCTGCTTAGTCTGTATGGCACATGACAAAAACAAAACAATATAAGACAAAACAAAACACTACTGGCCCGTGGGGATAGAGCAAGTTTCTGGACTCTTGCCCCTGTGTATGGCAGTGAAATTTGCAACCTGACTGCAGCATACTCTGTTTGGAGAAAGGCAAAAGAGGTGATGGGCCATATACCCCAGATCTGTCCTGTGTGTCTTAAGCTTGTCATATTATTTCAGAGCATTAGCTTTTTGAGAATTTCTCAGAATGGCAGTTTGTGTGCTCCATGCAGGTGGAGGTCCTGCAGGCAGCTCTATGGGCTGCTTTGCCATTCTATAAAGTCCTATACAAGTCTCTTACTTGAGATTGATTTTGGCATTAGGGTTTATGTCCATCTCTTTCTTCCAATTATCTGTTTTTAGTTGATTTTCCCTGAGTAACTCCAATGTGGCTCCTCCTCTATGAAGTCATGCTGATTTTTTCCTCAGATAGATCTTTTAAATGGGAAGAGGAAAAATCGATGGAGAGCAAGAGAAGGGAGGGACGGGGAAAATAAAGAAAAATGTGAGCAAATTCTATTAGAGATTTTGCAAATGGGAAAGGAACCAAGAGTCTGAATGAGCATGGAAGGATGGAATGTGTAGGGGGTGAAAGAATTAAAATGTGTTATGTATGATGCTAACTCCCCACATTAAATGTATTCATCATGTACTGCAATTATGCACTAACAAAAATAAGAAGGAACAAATGAAAAAGATTTGGGGGAAATATTTTTATGTTCTGAAATAAAAATGACATTGTATTTGTATGTATTTTGTTTTCTGATTCTGTTCCAATCTGGCAACTATGCTTCTATATCAAGCTATATAACTCTAAAAATGAGGAGGGAATGTATCAAAATATCAGCAATGCTCATTTTTTAGTGGTACAATTAAAGTCAACTTTATTCTTTATTGTTCTGTATTTAAATATGTAAACAAGTAAAGTAAATCTAAAAGTTTGCATAGTATACATGGATTTGGAACATAGGTATTTACATAAGGTATTCAAATTACTGACTTTCATGGTTATTTGCATTTGTGATACCTATTTCTTGACTAATACTGCTTTTCAAAACCCTTTATGATGGTCATACAATTTTCCTACTGCATTATATTCAATTGTTATGGTCTTTAAGAAATTCGGTTTCAAAGACAGAGATATAGGGCTATATATTTACTATTTTCATCATCTGATTCTAGAAAAATAAAAGTACTGGGGACTTACCTATCTTTGTATAAACCCAACTGGATTTTTAGTATAAATAAAATATTTAAAATATCTTTTTATGGTTTAATTTTATAACATGAAAATATTTGTAAATCTCAACAATTTGAATGATTTACAAGAATAATATTGAAACAAGATTTTGTCAGCTGTGTACTTCTGAAGCTGTTCTCCACTTAGCGCTAATATTCTTTATTAAAGCATCTTCAGACATTGGTTCTGCTCTAACTTCAGTTGGAATTAAGGACCCAACTGTATTGCTTCTTTCACATGTGTAAGCTAGCACTTATTTCTAACTGTTCACTGTACATAAGAAATCATGTCATCTTCCTTCGTTCACTCTGAAAATTTAAATTTTCAACACTTTTGTTGAAAGCAGAAAGATAAAGCTCCAATCATCTGGCACTATATTTGTATATATGAAACCCATTGTTTTGTTTCTCCCAGCCAAATAGTTTGCCTTCATCTGGCAACCTCTCTAGTTTCTCATGTTTCTTTTCCTTTAGTGAAACAGCTTGAATTTCCCTCATTCACATCTGATCAATAGGTAGGTTAGATGATATTGATAGATATTGATAATAAAATTTGCATCCAAATGTTTCCATAGCAACCATCACACATAGAATAACACAGAATACTTTCTCATATGACTGCTCTCTGATATAAAGTTGAGAGTGGTCTAAGCTTTCTGGAACAAAACTTTTAATAACATATTTAAACTGAATTTAGCAAAGGCTTGAAATAAGTTAAACAGAAAATTCATTACATGCTACCGAAATGGAAGTAACACAGGGGTGTTTATATTTTAATACTTTAAGCCTTTTAATCTATAGAAGTGTTTAGATGGAGTTGCTAGAAGGTGGAGTTGTCCTTCCTTTACAAAGTAAATTGAGGCTATCCAATATGAACTCCTGAACATTGTTTACCCTCCATTTTATATTTTCAGTCTTTACTTATCCTTTTCCCTTCTCTCTTGAAAGAAGTGTCCTTCCTACATTCCAAAACTAATATTTTTCATCATTTCTTATTTCTCTGGCACATCATTTTATTAATCATCTGCATTTTCAGTATTAATCTGTCTGCTAAATTTTTCACTTTAATCCACAGACATATGCAAATCTTCCTGTATTGGATAATAATCATTTAGTTAGAGTCCCATATCTCTACTCTTCATTTGTATTCTGCACTTGGTGTCTCTATTTTCTCACCTAGCATGTACTCTTCAATAACTTGCCATCTATCATCTAGCTCCACTATTTTATTGAATTTAATCTTTACAAAAATGACCTTCTAATTCACATACTAATGATGATTTCTCAGTTCTCATTTCATTCAAATTCTTGGGAGCTGTTGGCAATTGTGGCTACTTCTGTCTACTGGCTTCTGTGACACTTAGTGAGCTTATTCTTCTGTATCACTGACCATATCTTCCCAATGTCTTCATAGGTTCATTTTACTGTCTCCTCCTGTATCATATGCATTTCTTTAGTTACTACTTCTTGCTGCTCTCTACCCATTCCACATGTTCTCCACATCTTACCTTCTCCCATGGCTTTAATATCTCCATAATCCTTGTATTCTTTGCCTCAGAGTTTATCCAAATACCTGTATAGATAGATAAACATATAGATAGATAGATATCAAAAAAGCTCCTCAAAATTATCATGTACACTTTTGAATTTATCGTGTACCACTTAACCCATCCACCAAACATGCTTTTGTTACTTATTTATTAGTTATTTTCATTTTCTAATTTAGTGCCATTATCATCCTTCCAGATATTCAAGCTAAAAATCTTTAGTCATCCTCAATTACCCTCCACCTATTTATCCTCCATGTCCAATTATTACCCAAGCATATTAAATCTGCCATGGAAAGATGTCTTGTTTTTGTCTTCTTTCTGCTATCTACTTCCAATTAGGTGGTTCATATCATTTTCTCTCAGATATAAAATTTTTGAATTGCTCTAACATCCTCAATTCCCTGATTCTCTCCTTTTTAATAGTCTTTTATTTTAATGAATACATGTAGATACTAAAAAAGAAAATATAAAAACACTCTTCTTAATTCTATACAAAATAAAACAAAATCACGTAACAAAATAATTAGAGAAAAATAATAATTAATATACTGTGTTTCATAATCTTAGTTTTACAACCACATTGAGACTCATTGTTTTAAGGAATAGTATTTATTTATTCAAAAGTATTCCTTATCTGTTATGTTCACTGCTTATCAAACTGAATGATTCCAAAAAACATTATTTACATTGTAGTATATGTGAATGATATTAACTAAAGTTATTTAGGTTACAAACAGCTTAAGTATAAGTAGAAGCATTTATTACATTCTAGGTGAGTCTAGGTGTCACTCTAGGTGTAAGAGACATAAACATGGCAATGCATTAAACAATAAATTTCCTGCTGCCCTTGGAATTATCAATTCCAGTTAGTGGTGAGAGACAGAATGAATAGACATACAGATCTGATCATGTCCATTCTAAGCTCAAACACCTTCAATCAATATTTTCCATTAAAAAATGGGAAAAATATTACTTGAGATATACTTAGTTCAGTGGTTGGTTACTTTTATACTTCCTTCTGCCTGATGTTCACCACAATCTAGTCATGCAAAGCTCCTTCAACTCATTCTTCAAAACATGTCTTTCTCTATATTACTATGCCTTTTATGTTTGTCTTGTGACCTTAAACATCCTATTATAATTTTATCTTTTGTAGTTCTAGTGATTTAAAAAAACTATCTCAAATATTACCATGCTCAAAATGGTCTCTAAAAAATTCATAATTAGTCTCTTCTGTCCTTCCAATGAGCAGTTGCCTTAATAGAATGAGAATTTTTCAATCAAATACACTCAACTTGATTTGAATTGTTCAAATAATAACTGAGAACTTTGGAATGTTATTCAACTTATCTGAGACTCACTTTCATATCCGTAAAATAATTATAATACATAATTCACAGAATTATTACAAAATTCAAATTAGTACAGATGAAGTGTATAGTAGTACTGTCTTAGTTACTTTTCTCTCATTGCTGAGACAAAATACCTGACACCCAAAATTAGGGAAGGAAAGGTTTATGTCTTACAGTTTTTGGGAGTTTAAGTCCATACTCAGTTGGTTCCAAGGCAGTGTGGTGTGGCGGGTCAGCCATTATTGGTGGCTGCAAACTGCAAGGTGTGAACCAGCAAGAGAGAGAAGACACGACTTCTTCCCACCCTTGCACTGCATGACGGCTCCACCCCTGGGCGGGTGCAACACTCACACCACCAATCCCAATGCCAGACAACAAACCAATCACAAATGCTTGACTCAGCTGCATTCATGCCATGATTACATGAGACTTGGCAGGGTCATAGGAATATAAATCATAACATTCCACCCCTGGCCCCCAAAGACTCATGTACATCCTTTATACAAAGAAATTCAGTCCATTTCCAAGAGTTACTATAGTCCAAACAGTTTCAGCATTGCTGAAAAGTCCATGTACCAAATCTCTTCCAAGATCTATAGCAAACTCTTAACTGTAACCCCCTGTACAAAGGAAAATGAGGTTAAACACTTCCAACATGTAAAGGCACATGATAAACACTACCATTCCAAAAGTTACACACAGGGGAATGCAAAGCATTGGAACTATAGCAAGTCTAAAATCCAGCAGGGTGAACATTAAGTCCTGAAGTTCCATGCTCAGCATCTGAAGCAATCTGGTTTTAAGCTCCAAAAGGCTTGAGTGACTCCACCCCCACTGCATTTTCAGGGATTTTCATTCCCACAACTTCTCTGTTAGGTCCATTCTGCTCGAGTCTGGTAGCTTTCTTTGGATGATTCACATTCCTGGCTTTTCCAAACTTCTGGGTTTTCCATTGCACCCTTGGCTTCACCCTTACATCTTTATATATTGCCTTCTGAGGGGCATACTTTCTGACCTCCCAGGCCCTCTGAAGTCAGGGTGTAAGCTGCCTTAAACTCAAAGCAAGCACATTTTCCTTGCACCTAAAACCAATGTTATGTGGATGCTGCCAAGTTCTGCTGTGAGCTGGAGCAGTAGCTAGGTTTTCCTCTCTCTTGGCTGTAGAGTTCAAGTGTCTGGATCACTGAGCTCTATGAACCTGATTGTGTGGAACAGATTCTCTATGCTGCCACCATTCTGGAACTTGCTGCAGCTGCTGCCATTTTGGAACCTCCTGTGGCCTCTGTTGCAACTCTGGAACATGGCATTTTGTGGCTTTCTCCTCCAAGCAGACTCTTTCACTTTTGTTGGTCTGAGGCTGCAAAAGGTAGAGGCCTGCTGCTTCCTGGAATTCCACCAGGCTCTCATTTTTATTTCTTTGCTCCTTCTCAGCAATCAGGGTCTCAGCTCTATCTTTACAGTTCATAGCTTTCTGGTCAAACTCACGACATATTAAATCATCCTGCTGGACTCTTTGCTCTTGATTTGCAACATAAATCTGGCTAATGCACACCACTGCCTCAACATTTGACTGCCTTGAAATTTCTTTTGCCAGATTAATCAGTCCTCCACCCCTAATCTCAGTCTCAGGCAAAATCTCTGGACACAAGCAAAATGCAGAAAAATTTTCTGCCAAGCCATAATACATATCGTGTGCAGTCCAAAAACCAATGCATTCCTTCCTCCCAGCACCAGACAGCAGACCAATCTTGAACGCTAGAATCAGCCATGTCCATGCCGTGATTACATGAGATTTGGTGGGGCCATAGGAATATAAACCATAGCAAGTACTAAGCATACTGAAGTCAGTAACGTATAGCTACTAAAGTTGTTGGTTAGGGTTTGAGTATGTTTTTTCAGCTATTTACTAGTCAGATACCTGTAAGCATGATTCCTAATCTTCCTTTATCTTTTTGAAATTCAGTTTACTCATCTACAGAGATAATCATAACTAAGTATAAGTTGTTCTGAGAATAATCACCAAATTCAGAGTACAGTCCAAAAGAGGAATGCGAACTGCTTACCACATTCTGATTTAAGTGATGTGTATGTACATGCACACATACACGTGCTATGTTCTGGTCTATTTAACTTACTAGATTATGGTCTCCTTAAACAAAATACTGTGTTTTCACTGCTTATTCTACTCTATCTACTATTTTTTAAAGTCCTTCAATCTTAGTTGGCATTGAACTGATACTTGTTTCATACTCCAACTCTTCCCCTAATTTTCTCTTTTGAAACTATATAACAGCACTGATCACAGTCTTCTTTACTGCGTCGCTGCCATATATGATCCATCAACCCTTTGTTGTACACTACTACCAAGCAGGTTATAGTTGTTTGAGTAACAACATGGTTGTATCTTGGTTAATTTGAATTCAGTCTTGAATTCAGTCTACTATGAGATCTGTGCAGTAAGCTTATCAGACATTATAAAACTTAATCTGAGCCGGGCGTGGTGGCGCACGCCTTTAATCCCAGCACTCGGGAGGCTGAGGTAGGAGGAGCATTGTGAGTTCAAGGCCAGCTTGGGCTACAACGGGAGCGCAAGACCGGCCTGAGCTACATAGTGCGACCCTGACTCAAAAAAACCAGGGCCGGGAGTTTGGCTCAACAGCTTAAGCGCCTATCTGGCAGGTGCGAGGCTGTGAGTTTGATCCCCGGTGCCGCAAAAAAAAAACTTAATCTGGATAGAATTGGTCAATTTTGGGGGGACAAAAATCCTGAGTGCCTCTGTGAAGAGATGCCCATTTATCTTATATAATTCAGCCACAAAAGTGAAATCTTCATGATAATTTTCACGGGCAAAATTCACGTGAGCCTTTTAACTTTGTACATCACATTTGTAGTATGATAAAATGGCAACCCACTTGGATCCAATTTCATGGAGATATTCTGTGAACAAATTCATCTAACCAATACATCAAATTTAAGATGAGGAATAGCAGTTAAAATCTGATTATGCTGCAGTTTTCTTCTGGTTTCTCCCCTATGATCTTTGATCATGGGATCTTATATTAAATTTACATCAGAAAAGTATAAAGGCGATAATTTCTCATATGGGCTTCATACCTAATATATAGTCATAAACTGCTTTCTAAATTATTCTTCGCAAACACATTTAAACTGCAAGCTCTGCATTGATAGGTATGCTGACTTCCGTGAAAGCCTATCCAACATACTTTGCTTTATGTTACTTGGTTTTGTGTTAGATGATGAAAGTGCACAACTGATGATTCTGCTTTGGTAGGCAATGAAGTTTCCCTTTACATTTGTTCTATACTCTCATAATTAAATTCCAGGATTCATTGTAATGGAAATGAAAATAAAAGGTCACACTAATGATTATCAATAAAATGCAGCACTAGGAGGTGAGAAAGTGATCCTGATAAGCCACACCAAGTGACTCTGAGAGAACTACTTTTCTTTTTATTTTATTTCATTTGAACAGAATAAAAAGTTCAAACCCCAAGCAATTGGGAAGTAGTTATATAAATTGTAATATCTGCATAAAATACTATGAATGCATTAAAATGACATATATCTTCATGAAAAATGTCCCAAATATATTAAATTTAAAAGCAGGAAATAAAATAGCATGTGTGTATGAACTATACTTCCTTAATTTCCTAATTTTATGTAGAAAGAGGATTTTCTTCTCACAATTCTTTTCCTGAAGATTACAAAATTTGGAAGTTTTGAAATGGAATTTTTGTGACATAACCTAAGGTTGAGAAGAACACAATTTTTAGCATATGATGCAAAAATAATGCATGGAAGAAACTACTCTTTCTAGTGTAAAAGGCTATTTACACTTAAAAGATTAAAAATAACACAGTATCTTGGTTCACAATCACTTCTGCTTGTGAACAGTTTGGCTCTTGAACAGAAACATTCATCAAAATTTTGCTTCCATTCCTAACTGAACTGTGCATCAGGTGAAGAACATGACTGGGGCCATCTTCCTGCCTGAACAGAAATATGGCCATCTTCCTTAGAATCCTGGAATGAATTAAGTTCACGAACTGTATATTGAACATTCTTTAATATTCCATGCATTCTCTATGTTTCTGTATCCCTGTGATTTAGGTGTAGTTTGTTTCTTCCACTTCACACTGAAGCTTGGCTCCCAATGTAATGGTATGGAAAACTGATAGAAATTTTTACTGCAACACAAAAGAGAAAAAAATACTATTGTAACACAGAATGTACTCATTCTTTCTTTATAAAGGATATACGTCCACAGATAATTACATTTGTCATTCATCTTCTTAGCATTACACATAACTTGAAATAATTTCATTATATTCTACTGCATGTCCTAACGTATATTATCAGAAGGACAGGATATAGGATGTGATGGCATCTTGACATGTCACAGAACATAGGCAACTACAATATGATACCTTCTTACATCTATTTAAAACAGTAAAACTGTAAATGCACCACATTTATATTCAGAGAGTGACACACATATTAATGGCTATCAATTATTGAACACAATATAAACTTCATGCTTACTCTATGAGTAAGTTGTCACTATTTTAGAAACGATAATTTTAGAAATGTTTTCCCCAAGCTAACATAGAAACTCAGAGATACAGAAGTCAATCATAGCTCTTATTCCAAAGTCAATGCTCTTTTCACTATGCTTAGCTGCTATATAAAACTGGTGGAAATATTTGCAGGATGGAATCAGTGAGTCCTATGGCTTGGAGGCATGAAGGAACATTAGGAAGTTGGAGACTGTGAGGGAATAGATGACAGCAAAGAAGGAAGCAATTCTGTCTCATCCATCAACTGATATTGATATAACACATCCCATAATGATTAGTGTATCAAAGTAAACCTGTTCTGTCTGCTTAATAAAATGGCTTTGAACTTTGATATGAAAACAGTAAAATTTGGGAACAGTGGTGGCCATAATATTGTGGCAGTTTCTTTTTTAGCTCTGCCAAAAGTTATCAATTCTACTTATTCAGCACTTGGGGTAAAGTGACATTTCTTTATTTTTTTTTATTTTTTTTATTTTTTGCAGCACCAGAGATTGAACTCACAGCCTCATGCCTGCCAGACAGGCACTTAAGCCACTGAGCCAAACTCTCAGCCCTAGTTATTTCTTTTTTTTTTTTTTTTTTTTTTTTTGAGGCAGAGTCGCACTGTGTAGCTCAGGTCGGCCTTGCGCTCGCATTGTAGCCCAAGCCCTTCTCAAACTCACAACGCTCAACCTACCTCAGCCTCCCGAGTGCTGGGATTAAAGGTGTGTGCCACCACGCCCGGCTAAAAGTGATATTTCATAGAGATGATCTTTTGTTATTCCTCATGGAAGAAAGTAACTGAAGAGAAAATATAAAAATATGGCTCTTTATTACACTGCTATAAAATTAAAATATAGGTTTCAAATTTAGTTATCATTTGGAATACATTGTTTGTATCTCCTTTTGAGGCATATTCTTGTCCACTAAAATTCTATGCAATGAGTTTTTTAACACCTTTTACTATAATCCCAGTATTTCAGATCCATACTAAAATCAATTGTAGAACACTTTCATTACTTCAAAAGAAGTGCCACTTGCCCCTTGGACTAATGGGAATGACATTGCTTCTTAGTCAGAGATAGAGGCCAAGATCAGGCCTGGAGGAGCATTGTCAGAGTTTTGCGAGGGGGAAACCTTGTTTTCCTGCCTTGGACCCGTGTGTTGGCTGGGAACTTGGGCTATACCAGGAATGACGAGCCTCGAGCTGGACCAGGGTCTCACAGGGAGCTTCTGCCTCCTTGGGCTCTGGTTACTGGCCTAGTCTGCCCCCTTAGTTGGCTCCACCACAAGATCCTGCACAATATCGCGTGGCGGAGTATGGTGAAGAATAGCTGAGAGTCGGTGCTGGAATAGAAGTGCCACAGGAGGCAGGGCAAGGAAGTCTGGCCTGACACCCAGTACGCAAGTCACAAACCCTGGCCTGGCTTCTGAATGCCATGCCTGCCTCCATCAAGTTTTCTAAATTGACTGACAACAGTGCTTTAGAACAGTTCTACAGTTCTAACAATATTTTTTCCTAAAATAGTTTCCAAAAGTTTGCTATTTGACTCTAAAACCAAAGCAATAAATCACTTTCTGTGGAAAAAGGAAAAAAAATTGAAATGAATCCCATATCCCTTACCTGTCATCCCCTAACCCCCACACAATAAGCCTTAGGCCACCAATCTACTTTCTGTGTCTATGAAGCAATATTCTATTGGATTGAATCTTAAATATTTTCTGGTTTTGATGAAAAAAGTTCAGTGTCAAAGACTATCTAAAGACAATATAAGAAATAGCCATTGCCACAAAGAACAAAAAGTACCACTGCATTTTAAATACAGTATTATGTAAACTTGGATATACTGTAACTATTTGGCAATCCTTCTATCTATACTTTGGCTTTCAATAATTTAAATGTGCTCAACATAAACAGAATTTCCCTTTACCTTCATGTAAGATAACCTCAGTCTACATTCCCAAAATACTCATGGCATATTCACTTAACATCCTTCTTCCAAGTTCTCTCAATAGATGAACTAGGTCAGTGATGTTGAATCTGAGAGATGAGTGCTCAAATTGCAACCCAATGCCCACTTATTTACCGCCAAGTGACAGCACTGCAAATAAGCTTGAATTCTGCAGTTTTAGTTCAGGAGGAAAAAACTGTTACATTAACATCTTTTGTCTTAAAAGAAAAACAAATATCACCCATGGTATAGGTTTGCCACCACTGTACTAGGGGCTTCAGAGCCTAAGCTATTCCCTATTTGGGCTTTGTCTCCACTTAGCAGTTTCTTAAAAGTTACATTGAAATCAGGATGTTCAGTTAATTTCAAGGTACATAAGAACAAACTTGGCTTCAAAATCCTGCTGTAATGGGCTTCGCAAAGTTGTGAAACAGGAGAACAGTGTCTTCAAAGGCTATATGACTTCCTTTGGGGAGCCCTCATATCTTACACTTTAGACAGACAAGAGAATAACAATTAGGAGAAAACATAAAGGATACACTTAAGATATTGGCACAGGCAACAATTTCTGAATAGGACTCTAACAACTTAGGAAACAAAAGCAAGAAATGACAAATGGAATTACGTCAAACTATAAAGCTTCTGTAAACCAAAGGATGTAGTCAAAAAGGTGATGACATTTTACAGATCAGAAGAAAATCTTTGACAGTTATACATCTGATACATTATACATTAATATCTATAATATATAAATGATATAAAATAATTTAACAACAAAAGAACAAGTAATCTAAAAAATTGAGCAAATGGTAAGAACAGATGCTTCTCAAAAGAAGTAAAATTGGCCAGTTAATATATGATGCTTAATATCTGTAGCCATCAGGGAAGGGCAAGTGAAAACTACACTGGAATTACATCTTATCCTAGCATGTATGATATATATATCATATATACATATATCTTATATATATCATATATATATATCACAGAATCACATATTTGGGAAAAAAGTAACCTTTGTGTATTGCTGCTGGGAGTGTAAATTAGCATAGTCATTACTGGACACTACCTGACACTCACATCTTAAAGGGGGAGAAGTTTAATTTAGTGCATGTTTTCAGGCTATCATAGCCTGGCTCCCCAAGTCAGAAACATAATGGAGTAAGGACATGGAAGAGCAAAGCTACTTGCTTTATGGTAACGAGGAAGCAAAGAAAGGGAGCTGTGCCAAAGAGGAATGGACAAGGATCTGTATTCTTCCATGACCTATCAAGACACATCCAGGTCATGCTTTATTAATAGTAATCTACTGAAATGGACATATCAGGGTTAAAGGACACAGTCACTGTAGAATCAGTATGGACTTTCCTCAAAAGGCTAAAATTAGAACTACCAAAAGATCCAGCTATACCTCTCCTAGTTATATACCTGAAGAAAATGAAGTCAGCATATGAAATAGGAACCTGCATACTCATGCTTATTTCAGAACCACTTACAGCACCTAAGATACAGAATAGGCCTCTGTACCTATGAACACATAAAGAAAATACAGTATACATACATAATAAAGTATTACTCAGCCACAAAAGTAAAATCTTACTACTTGCAGGAAAAAGGTGGAATGGGAGGACATCATGTTAAGTAAAATAAGTCAGACACAAAAAGATAAATGTATTTTCTCTCATATTTGGAATCTCAGAAGAAGAAAAGAAAGATGATCAGAAGTTAGAATAGGGAAGGATAGGAAATGAGAAGTGGGTAGGGTGAAGTGGAATTTGAGGAGGGAGCAAGAAAGGTTTAGAGAGAGGCTGGAAATGAACACTGAACATATATGAAAATGTCACAGTGAAACCCAATAATTTGTCCAATTTCTATATATTAATAAATAAATAAAAGTAACAAGCAAAAAGATCATGATCTGGCATTAAAATCATGCATACTTGCATGGATCCATTTGCTTGGTACACGATCTTACTCTTTTGGATGTTTAGTTTCACCTTCAGCAAAATTACAACATTACAATCCAACTAGCAAAGATATTATGAAAATTAAATGCGTTAACATATATTAGTTCCATTAGCATGTGATAGCTGCATGTATAGTGTATTTACAGAGTAATCATCAATAAATATTATCTTCCCTTTTTTCATAGTGTCTTCTTATAAAATTCCCGAATTCCAGTGATTTCTTTTTCTAGTCATTTGAAACCTGACCAACAGAGAGCTTACTTTTTTCATGTGTAACTATAGACTTAGGTTTAAGTGTTTCTATGACTAAACAACTATGACATTAGTGCAAATGACTTAACCTGTGACTATTTCTGTTTACTCTGCAAGAGAAATGTCTAATATTTTGAATATTTGTACAAATCACCTGTGTGTCTTTTTAAACTACAAATCCCAACACAGTATACATTGTGGGAAGAAATCTATAGTGGCCTCAAATATTCATGCACTGTAGCATGCATGGCCTGTACAATCTCCTGTTCTTGAGTGTGACTGGTCCCTATGCATACGTTGGGATATCAATTTCCTGATTAAGTTATGTTGTACATCAAAAGTGAAAGGATTTTGCAAATATAGCTAAGGTCTCAGAGTAGTTGAATCACTGGAAGGGAAACTCTCCTGATCCTAATCTGATTAATCTATTAGAAGAAGGTATAGAGGTCAGAGTTGTATTCTCTCTCTCTCTCTCTCTCTCTCTCTCTCTCTCTCTCTCTCTCTCCCTTTGCCACGAAGATATAAACTTCAGAAATTGTGAAGTTATAGTGAGGTCTATCAATAAATATGTAAACCTTGAAAGGACCAACTTGCCTTACATCAAACCTCAGCTTTGACTGGTGTCCTGATTGCAGCATTGTCAAGGACCAACTTAATCTCTGTCAAAGAATACTGATCCAAAAATATAATAAAATGAGAATCTATATTTTTAAAGAGAAAAAATTTCTAAACAAGATAATTAGAGGGTAACAATGGTTAATACATTGCATATTGCTATCTTTAAATTAGTTACTTAGAGTAAACATATTGGCATTTAACCATGCAAATAATATTAGCACAAAACTTTCTTTTCAATTAAATCAGAGAAAGTTAACTATCATTATATATATTATATATGATAATTAATATAGTTAAGTTCATATTGTCTCCCTAGTGTGAGAAGCTAAATCAAATGCACACTAGGGAGACTATATGGATGTTTACATATGCGAGTCTGATTTATCTCACTTAGTATTGTCTCCCGATGCACACATTTACTTATTAAAGCCTCAAGTTTATGCTTCTTTAAGGCTGAGTAGTACTCCATTGGATAAAAATACACCTTTTCTATACATTCTTCAGTTAATGGGCATTTAGGTTGCTACCAAGAACTAGCTATTACAAATTATGCTGCTATAAATAAGACTACATATATATCACTGTGGTACGATGTTTAATTCTTCTGGGAAGATACTCAGAAGGGAAATAGCTGGGTCGAATGGGCCCTCCAGTTCTAGTTTTTTTAAGAAATCTCCACACTGATTTCCACAGTAGTTGCACCAGTCTTCACTTCCATCAACAGTGGAAAAGTGTTTCTTTTTTCTCACAGTCACTCCAGAATTTCTTTTCAGTTGATTTCTTGATAGTAGCCATTCTTTCTGGGCTGAGGTGGAATTTCAGTGTTGTTTTAATTTCCATCTCTGGAATGACCAGTGATGTTCAAAATGTTTTCATATATTTATTTGCTGTTTGTATTTCTTCATCTGAGCACTGTGTATTCATCTCAGATGCCCATTTTTGATTGGGCCTTTAAATTTGGGAGGTGTGATTTTTTTGACTTCTTTATATGTTCTTGATAGTAATCCTTTGTTTGAGAAACAGCTGGCAAATTTTTTTCCCCACATTGTACATTGTGTCTTCACTCTGTTGGTGGTTTCTCTTGCTGTGAAAAAGTTTTTTAATAAGATGAGATCTGAGTTGTCGATTGTTTGTGATAGTTCCTCTAAAATCTGGGTTTCATTCATAAAGTCTGCCCATACCAGTGTCTTCTAGAGTTTTACCTAGTCTATCTTCCTGCAGATTTAATGTTTCTGTTTTAATATTTAAATCTTTGATCCACTTAAAATCTGCTTTAGTGCATGGTGAAAGATATGAATCCAATTTTAATTTTTAGCATGTGTAGAGCCTGGTGTTTCAGCACCGTTTTTTAAAGATGCTTTCTTCCAGTGAATGTATTTATCACCTTTGACAAAGATAAGGTGGCTTAGTATGTCTGGGTTTGTTTTTCATCTTCTAATCTGTTATATCAATATTTTTGTCTTTTTTTGCCAGTGCCATGCTGTTTTTATCACAGTAGTTTTATAGTATAATTTGAATTAAGGAATTGTGATGGCCCCTGTCTTGCTTTTGTTGCCCAGAATTGCTTTTGTTATTCTAGGTCTTCTCTGATTCCAGATGAATTTTAGGATTGTTTTCTTTAATTCTGTGAGGTACACTATTGGAATTTTGATCAGAATTACATTAAGTCTGTAGAACAGTTTTGAAAGTGTGGCCATTTTCATTCTGTTGGTTCTTCCTACCCAAGAGCAAGGGAAGTCTTTCCATTTTCTGCTATCCTCTTCAATCTTCTTTTTCAGAGTACTGTAGTTTTCAATGTGGAGGTCTTTTACATCCTTTGTTAGATTGATTCCTAGGTGTTTCATCTTTTTGGTTGCTATTGTGGAGGGTGTTGTTCCTTGATTTCTCTCTCAGTGCCTTTGTTATTTGTGTACATGAAGGCTATTGATTTTTGAGTGCTGCCTTTGTATTCAGCAATGGCACTGAATTTGCTTATTAAATCTATAATTTTTTTGTGGAGTTTTCGGGATCTTCTAAGTAGAGTATCCTGTCATTTGCAAATAATTTTAATTTAATTTCTTTGTTTCCTATCTTTATTCATTTTATTCCTTTCTCTTTCTAATTGCTCTGGTTAAAATTTCCAAGACTATGATGAATAAGAATGGAGACAGTGGACATCCTTATCTTGTTCCTGATTTTATAAAGAAAGCTTTCAGTTTTTGTTTATTTAGTATGAAATTGGCTTTTGGTTTGTCATTGATGGCTTTTATAAGTTTGAGATAAAGATGGTTTGTTGAAATGTTTTGTACGGTTTTTATCATGAATGGGTTCAGGACTTTGTCAAAAGTGTTTTCTGCATCTATTGAGAGAATCATGTGATTTTTGTTTTTAGCTCTGTTGATACGGTGCAGTACATTTAGTGATTTGCATATGTCAAACCATTCCTGCATCCCTGGGATGAATTCCACTTGGTCATGGTGTATAATTTCTTGATAATTTGTTCCATACTGTTTGCCAGTGTCTTATTGAGGGTTTTTACATCTATGTTCATCAGGGAGATTGGCATGCAATTCTCTGTCTCATTTGGGGGCTTCAGTTTTTGTATCAGGGCAATGTTTGCTTCAAGGAATGAACTTTGGAGTATTGCTTCCCTTTCAATTTCATCAAAGAGTTTGAAAAGTAGTGGTGTTAGATCTTCCCTAAATTTATTGTAGAATTCAGCATTGAATCCATCAGGGCCTGGCCTTTTCTTTGTTGGTAAGTTTTTAATTACATCTTTGATTTCATTGATATTGGCTTATTTAAGGTTTTTATCTCTTCTTGACTCAACTTTGCTAATTCATATGTATCTAGAAAACTCTCCATTCCTTCTGAATTTTGCAACTCAGTAGGATATAAATTTACAAAGTAGGTATAGATAGTCTTCTGGATTTCTGCAGGATCCATTATGATTTCACCTTTTTTATTCCTAATTTTGTGGATTTGAACCTTTTCTTTCGTTTTTTTGATAAGGTTGAATATGGTTTTGTCAATTTTATTTAAACTTTCAAAGTACCATCTCTTTGGTTCATTGCTTCTTTGTATTGTTTTTAGTCTCCAATATGCTTTCTTTTCTGTTCTTTATAATTTCCTCCCTTGTATGAGCTTTTGGCTTAGTCCGATCTTCTTTTTCTACAAGTTTGAGTTTCACCATTAAATTATTTATTTGTGCTTGCTCTGTTTTCCTGTTATGGATATTTACTGCTATAAATTTCTATCTTATGAATACTTTCATTATGTCCTATAAATTCTGATATGTTGTATTGCCATTATCATTCAATTGTAAAAACGACTAATTTGTTCTTTAATTTCATCTGTGACGCGTTGGATGTTCAGGAGGGTGTTATTTAATTTTTACGTGTTTGGGAAGATCTTGTGGTTTCTTTTGTCATTGATTTCCAAATTTATTGCAGCATGGTATGACAATATGCATGGAATAATTTTAATTCTTTTGCATTTACTCAAGCATGTTCTATGAACTAGTATGTGGCCTATTTTGGAAAACATTCCCCGTTCAGCTGAGAAGAATATGTATTCTCATGTTGTGTTGGAACATTCTGTGGACATCTACTAAGTCTATTTTTTTTTCAAATTTTGGTCCATTTCTAATATTTCATTGTTGATTTTTTGTCTAGCTGATCTATCTTTTTGTGACAGTGGGGTTCTGAGATCCTCAAACAGAATTGTATTTGTGTTTATTTGATTTTTCATGCCCATTAGTATTTATTTTATATAATTGAGTGCACTGGTATTTGTTGCATGTATATTTATGATTGTTATGTCTTCTTCTTGGATTGTTCCCATTGTAAGGATGCAGTGACCTCCTTTATCTCTATCAGTCTTGGCTTGAAATTCATTTTCCCTGCAAATAGAATAACTATCTCTGCTTTTTTCAGGGTTCCTGTCAAAGGGAGTATTATTTTCTATCCTTAGACTTTCAGTATATGAATTTTTTTAATTAAATGAGTTTTTGTGTGCAGCATATTACTGGATCTTGCTTCTTCATCCATTCTGCCAGTCTGTATTTTTTGACTAATGAATTGAGATCATTAACATTGATGGTTATTATTTATATGTAGTAGTTTAGCTTTGTGACATTATTTTCCTGTTGTTGATTCCCTATTGTTTTTTCTCTCCCTCTGTTTAATTGTTTGCCTTGCCTGGTGAGTTCCTTCTGTAGGGATTCATGGTGCTGTAGTTTTTATCTGTTTATAGAATGTCCATCAAAACACAGTGTAGTACTGGTTTGGTGGTTATAAATTTTCTCAGATGTTCTTTGTCATGGAAGTATCTTATTTCTGCATCTGTTTTGAAAGATAGTTTGGTGGGGTACATCAATCTGGGTTGAAATTTGTTTCCTTTAGAACTTGAAAGACTTCATTCCAAGCTCTCCTTGACTTTGAGGGTTTGTGCTAGGAAATCAGTTGTGATTCTGATGGGCTTTTCTTTATAGGTGATTTGTTTCCTTTCCATAACAGCTTTTAAGAGTCTATTCTTATGTGGAATTTCTGAGGTCTTGAGTATGATATGCCTGTCTGCAGTTTAATTTAATTTATTTATTTATTTATTTATTGATCATGGCTGATTGGAGTTCTAAATGCCTCATTTATTTGTATGTGAAAGTCTTTTTCTCTACCAAGGATGTTTTCTGCCATGAACAATTTTTTAATATCATTTGTTGTATCAGCTTCTTTTTCATTGACTCCAATCAATCTTAAGGTATTCTTCTTTGCCTCATCTAGCAGCTGCTGGAATGATTTTTCATTGTCTCTTACTATTTTTGAGAAATCTTTCTCTTTATGATTGATAACTTCAAGCCTGTTTTTTTATACACGAGATCCTGTCCTCCCATTGGCTGAATCTTCTTTAGATTCTTTCAATGGAACTTACAGTTTCCTGGATATCTGTTTGAATCTGACTTACAGATTCCATTTCTTTCCTATGCTGAGCATTCCATAATTTTTTAAGCTCATCTGTCTTTTATCTGCATCTACTCTGGTTTCACTAAGTATGGCTTTTATCTTGGGTATGATCTCTGCAGTTATCTGAGAAATTCTTTCTGGTTTGATTTTTTCCAGAGTCTCATTCAACTGCTTTGTTTTCACCACTTCAGAGAGGCCAGGTGGGAAGCTTACAGATTGTTCTACCTTACTGCCCCTTGGTTTGCCTTTGATGAACTGTATGTCAGGAGTCACATGTTGTTTTAAGTGTCTTCTCATTTTCCTTTCTTTTTGTAGTTTAATTCAAGGGATGATGCTTGTAAATAGTCCATGGTGGGTCACTTTGTTGCTAGTATTTAAGAACCTCAGGAAATGACTACTTCTCTGAGGTATCTTCCAGGTGTAGATGGTTTTTGAGTTTTGAGTCTGTTGGAAGATCCTACCTTTTCAATTTGTTGGAGATAAGAATTTGCTGCTTGTTTGGCCCAGTCCCTGATTCTTTACCACTGTGCCACAGTATTTTATGTGACTCTTAGTCAATATCATTCATGCAATATCAGGAGGAAGAGTTGGTTAGAAAAATTATGTCACTTTTGGCCACAGGGGTATGAAGAACATCAAACATGATCTAGAAAATGATAAACTGAGCTAATCATTAATTGGTCACTTTTAACCATGTGATCTCAATTCGTAGTCATACAAAAATAAATTAAAACAAACCAGAAAATTATATGCAATGTACAAGACCTTAGTATGTCAATATTGCCCTCAGAGTTTAAATTTTAAAATGGGTTAAGGAGAAAATAGAGAAGTGATAGAAGAGGAAGAGATTAGAAGCAAGGTTGGAGGACTAAGGAGGAGTCATGCTAACTTTGGGAAACTGGTGTAGAAGACTGGAAGGAAAAACAGAAGGAAGAGATAAAAAGAACAGAACATGACCACAACCACAAAGAGGCTAGAAAACATAGTCTCACTCATACAAAAACAAGATCAAACAATGAGGGAGAAAAAAACAAAAACCAAAAGCAAAAAGTAAAAATAAAACACAAAATAGAAAAAACCAAGAGAGAGATTTAAAAAGTTCACTTCCAGGTCTGTCTCTACTGTCACTTGCAGACGATGTTTGTAGACAGGATCCCAGTCCATGCCAATCTATCACAGCCAGCCAGCAGTAGCTTTTTAGTGGGGTAGTGTATAATCTCAGCAAATCTTAAAGCCAATAGATGTAGCCAGCAGCTTCTCTGAATCCTGAGCTCAGCTGGCCCATTTCCATAATGGCTCGCAGCCAATCACTGTCTTGTATGGGAGGACTGAGTCCTCAGCACTGCTAGCTAGTGAAGTTCTTCAAGTCCCCTGCTTTCCTCCACTGCTGTATCTCTACGTGGAGGCCTCTGGAGTCACTAGCCATGATCATGTGTCTGCAGGTTTGAACTGCTCCTCTCATGCAGTAGTCCCATTTCAGGGAGAAAGTGCCGTAGGCTGCCTCCCATCTTCATCATGGAAGTTTGTCTTTTCACTCTAGCTATGGCTTTCAATTCACAATTCATATTTTTTCTGGATCCAAAGAACCCACTTTCTTCCTTCTTGTCTTCCTGACATTGCTATATTTCAGCATCTGGATGGTGATTGAGAAGCTCATTCTCTGCTGCTTACCACTCTGCCATGTTGGTGCTCCTCCTCCTTGTACTATTCTTAATACAGAAAATGTCAGGGGGCAAGCTGGGAAAGCCCTCATGGAGTCTCTTGTACATTGGGGATTTTTCTGAGGCTGGCAGTGGCGCAGCACAGAAATATTCCACATTATGATCAGGCCCACGGGTGCAACTTTTCCAAACATGTTTGCTTTAATCAGCTAAATTTGTGGAAATTTGTTACACTGCAATAGATGAGTAATACAGTAGGTCTGAGTGGTGTATTTAGCTAACTACCAGATGACTGTTGATGCTGTTGCATGTATACACTAAATAGAAAGAACTTATCACAAAATTATTCCATACTCAAGAGTGGAAACAGACACTACATGGGTGTGCTTCTATGATGATTTTCTAAATCTGCTGCATAAAGTTCATAGACACCTAGTCCCTAGTTATAAACGTTATTTCCTAAAGTTGGTACTCATAAGACTTTTGTGGAAAATGCTGCCTTAAATTTTCAGATACCTATTCTCAATTAGGATTTCATCACCTTTAATTTTCACTCTTGCAAAAAATTAAATATCTTTATTATCATTAATATTATATTCTTAATCAAATACAAACAGAGCACGGATAGGTAGTTATCATTTTATCAATTAAATTCAATCTACTTTAGCCACATTGTATATTACAAATAAGATCTTAATGATTACACTTGAGCATATTAAGGCTGAGCAAAAAGGAATAGTTTTTCAGTTTTACTAAATGCAAGTTATTCACAAAGCAAGTTTTTTCAACATGATATCCTTTAAACCTTCATTTGTGAAAGATTAACATGCAAAAAAGTCACACATGCTTAATAAACTAGTCAGCTTTCACTTCGCTGGGAAAAAATATGAATACCTGCAGAGTAATAATGGAGAAAAAGTTTAATTCTGATTATCGTTTCAGGGGATTCATTCTAAGGTTTTTTGATTCATACTAAAGTAGCAACATCAAAGTAGAAATGGATGGAAAAGCAAAGATGATAGTTTCATTGGAGCTAGAAAACAGAGCCGAAGTGTCAGAGAGGAAAGGGGAAAGGACCCAATACAGTATCCAAAGTCATGACTCCAAGATCTACTCAGGCATACCGAGAAGTATGTTCCATCAATGACTGACTCCTAAGCCCATCAAGTTGACACAATCAAGCTTAACTGTCACACTTAATGCATACAATTTAGTGATTTTTTGGAGTATATTATCATGACTATCAAGGTGATCAGATATATGTATCAACTCTAAAATTTTTAATATTTCCACCACATGTAGTTTTACTATTTTATTCTTGGGGTTAGAATAACTGTCTCTCTTCAAACCTAAGCCCTATTAGAAAATACCAAGTATATCATATAGTACTATTAGCTAAAGACATTACATTGCTCTCTAGAACTTATCATAACTAATTTAAACTTTGTGTCCTTTCACAGATACCTTCCTACTTCTCATACCTCCAGGCCTTGACAAACATAATTCTATTCCTTTCTTCTATGATTTTGACTATTTTACATTCTAAAAATACATGAGATCATGCAGTATTTGTCTTTGTGTGTTTGATTTATTCACTTAGCCTAATGTTTTACTTATTCATTCACATAACTATGTACATTTAGGTTGTTTCACTATCTTGACTGGTGTATATAGTGGGAATGAAATTGGGTTACAGATATGTCCCTTGAGATAGTGACTTCAATCTATTCAAATGTATATCTAGTAGAATTGTTGGATAATAGATAGTATTTCAATTTTAATTGTTTTAGGAGCTTCCACACTGTTTTTCACTATGACTGTTATAGGTTACATTTGCATCAACAGAAAACTGTGTTGTCTTCTACTCTAAAGCCTAGCTAACACTTGGTAACTTGTTTTTCTCTCCTTATTTTAGTATTAGCCTTCACAACATTTGTGAGATGATATCTCATTGTGGTCTTGATTTGCACTTCTCTGAAAATTAGCCATGTTGAGAATGTCTTATAAACCTGCTGAGTGTCTGTGTATCTTCTTTTGAGAAGACAGTGTTCACATCCTTTATCCATTCTAAAAATCAGGATATTTTTGCTATTAAATTGTAAGAATTCTTAACATTTAAAATGGAAGAATGTTTAATAGTTCAGATGTTAAAACATTTATCAGATAAGGGGTTTGCAAATTTTTCTACAGTCCAATAGGTTGTCCCTTTGCATTTTGTTAATTGATTCCTTTCTTGTGTAGAAGCTTTGTAGTTTGATGTAATTCTACTTGGTTTCTATCCACTTTTATTGTCATATCTAGAATTTATTACTCAAGCCAATATCAAAGAGTTTTTCCTCAAAGAGCTTCACGGTTTGAGGTTTTACTGTTAAGTCTTTGACTGACTAAGCCTGAGTTGATTATTATGAAAGATATATGATATGGATCCCAATTTATTCTTTTGATTAGATGTTCAGTTTTCCCAACACCATTCATTGATGAGACTAATCTTTCTTCATTGTGTCTTCTTGGTGCCCTTATCAAAAATAAAATGACTGCATATGCATGACTTTATTTCTTGGCAATTTGTTCCATTCCATCATTTTATATGTTTTTACTCCAGTATCATACTGTTTTCATAATATTTTTGCAACATAGTTTAGAATCAGGAAGCATGTTTCTAGGTTTTGTTCTTCTTGTTTGAGATTACTGTGGGTATTCAGTATCTTTATTTGGTTCCCTGTGAATTTTAGGTCTTTGTCTCACTCAGGCCCTAGGGATTGAACTCAGGATTTTCACACTAAGCTACACTTTCTAGTCCTTTTTATTTTGATATAGAATTTCACAAAATCTCCAAGTTGGCCAGACTGGGCTCAAATTTGTGATCACCCTGCCTCATCATCCCAGAGTACTACGATTACAATGGTGTTTCTCCAGGTTTAACTATAGAATTTTTTCAATGTCTGTGAATCAATGACATCAGAATTTGGATGGGGACTACACTGGACATGTAGACTGCTTTGAGTAATAAGGATATTTTGACAATATTGACTTTTCAAGTCATAAAAATGAGTTACAGTTGCATCATTAGTATATTCTTCAATTTCTTTCATCACTCTCTTACAAGTTTCAGTATACAAATCTTTTACCTCATTGGTTAAATGCATTGCTTAGTAGTTAATTCTCCAACACTATTGTAAATGAAATTGTTTTCTTTCTTTATTTTGGTGATAGTTTTTAATAAATAGAAAAGAGGTTATTTTAGAATGTTTATTTCATATCCTCAATTTTACTGAATTCATTTATTTGTCCTAATACATTTTTGATGAAGTGTTTAAGGATTTTTCTTTTTTGAAAAAAATATGGGTTCGCAATATACAACTTTTGTTTTGGGGAAATTGGTACATGTCCATGCCACATCTTCTGTATGTAAGTTCAGATCATCTATGAACAGAAAAACTTACTATCTTCTTAAGCCTTTTTTTTTTTGATGGTTTTCACCTTATTTTGACTGTGTGGGTTGATACTACCATGTATAGAGCATCATCTATTCTTTGCCTAACTGATTTACATGGACAAATTGTCAGGCTTATTAGAATTGAAGGATTTATATTCAAGGAAACAGAGATTGACTATCCCCTATCAAAACATTTGGAAGCTGAAATGTATCACATTTCAGGTTTTGCAAAACAGCATTTGATATACATAATGAGATATCTTAAGGGTAGAACCCAAGTCAAAATATGAAATTCATTCATGTTTCAATTACACATTGTATTCAGAATCTGATTGTAATTTAATAGAAAGTATTTAATAATTTGTGCATAAAGCAGTTTCATGTGGAGGAATTTCCTCTTGTGATATAATGTCAGTGTTCAAAAATTTAAGATTTCAGAGTCATTTAGATTCTATTGTTTTGGAAAAGGGATTCTCAAGCTGTGCAATTTTCAGATTTCTATTAGGTGACAGCTTCATTTTTCAAAGTATTTTTCTTCAGCCTTGACTGTGGATCACTGGGAGCAAAAGCAAAAGAAATAAACTGTTGTACATCTCTTTTTGGACATGTTATATGAAAAAAATCATTCTCTCTGTATCTTTTATCCTACATTTGTTAAAAGGAGCTCATTGAACTTTCAGTTTAATTTACCCTAATTCCATTCATTTAAAAAAGTGATTATCATGTAACTCTCCTCTCCTCTAAAAATCCAGTCCAAATAACCTATAGCATGAGGACATGGTGGCACATGACTTTGTTTCCAGCACTGTGAAAAACTAAAGTAGGAGGGTCACAAATTCAAGCCCACCTGGACCACTTAGTGACACAGAGAAACCTAGTTCTCAAAAGCAAAAAAACAGTATCTTAAAAATGGTGGAGTTCTGAGTGTCACCTACTCAGCTTCTCCATAACAAAGCGCCAGCAGTCTGGGAACAACAGCCAGGAGAGAAATCAAAGGACTTCCAAATCACATGTGATCACAGGGTGACTGAGAGAGGAGAAAAAAACAGGGCACACCCTTATAGGAGAAATAGCTCACTGGTGGAGACTCAAGACCATGCAATGCATCTGGAGCAGCTGTGTAGCTGACTTGGTGGACAAGGAATCAGTGAAAGCAATTTTCTCCTCACAGGGATGGAACTTCAAACTTATAGAAAAAGAATAATAAATGTAGCCCAAGACACGTACATGGGATGAACTTATAAAGATCAGAGTAGAAATTAAAGCAATAGAGACAAGAAAACAGTACAAAGAATCAATAAATTGATGAGTTGGTTCTTTGAAAAACTAAATAAAATAGAGAAACTCTTAACTAACTTTATCAATAAAAGGAAAGAAAAGACTCAAATTTGTGCAATTACAAAAAAAAGGTTGAAATCACAATAGATCCTGAAGAAACCCCCCAAAAAATTAATACCTACTTTGAGAAACATTAGTAAGATAGAAAACAGAAGAAATGGACAGATTTCTACATACATATAAATTACCAAATTTGAATAAACAAGATATACAAATTTGAAATAACCCATTATTAGTTAATGAAATGGAAAATGTAATGAAAGCTTACCAAAAAAGCCCAGTCCTTGATGAATTGATTGCTAAAATATACAAGAAATTTAGAGAAGATCTAATGTCATTACTCATCAAATCCTTTAATGAAATTGAAAGAGAAACAATACTCTTAAACTCACTTCTGGAAGGAAGTATTACCTCAATATGAAGACTAGAAAAGGACTCAACCAAAAAAGAAAACTACAAGCCAATCTCCCTAATGAATATAGATACAAAAATTCTCAACAATATACTGGCAAACAGAATGAAGACAATCATCCAGATATATACTATGAAGAAGTAGGACTCATCCCAAGGAAACAGGGAGGGTTCAACATATGCAAATAAATAAATGTAATGTACCATATTAACAATACCTAGTACAAAAACCGTATGATAATCTCAGTAGATGCAGGAAAAGCATTTGGCAAAGTCCAATATTCATTCATTATAAAAAAAAACCTATAGAAAATTAGAACAGGTAGTCTTTTTCTCAATCTGATAAAAGCTATCTAGGACAAACCAACAGCCAATACCATACCAAATTGTCAAAAAAGTCAAAGCTTTCTTTTCAACTCCAAAACAAGACAAGGTTGTCAAATTTTATCATTGTTATTCAAGATTTTTCTGGGAACATTATCTAGAGCATTTAGACAAGAGAAAGAAATAAAAGAATTAAGATAGGAAAATAAGTTATATTATCTTTGATTGCAGATGTCATAATAGTCAACATGCAAGACCCTTAAAATTCCATCAAATGATTTATAGATTGAATAACCAGATTTAGCCACATAACTGCATACAAATCAATGCTCAAAAATCAATAGAATTCCTGGACACAAATAACAACCTACTGAGAGAGAAATTAGAGAAACTGCCCCTTTCACCTTAGCATCAAAGTAAGGTACGTAGGAATCAATTCATCAAAGGAAGTAAAACTCTTTATATTGAAAAATCTAATGCTCTGGAAAAGGCAACTGAAGAAGATATCAGAAAATAGAAAGGTATCTCTTGCTCTTGGGTAGGAAGAACCAGCACAATAAGTGGCCGTACTCCCAAAAATTTTATACAGATTTAAGGCAATCCCAATCAAAACACAATTAATATATCTCACAGATCGAGAGAAAATAATCCTAAAATTCATTTGGAACCAGAAGAAACCTAGAATACTTAAAACAATACTAGGCAACAAAACAAAGCATGTGACATCACAATGTCTGACATGAAACTATTACACAGAACTATTGTGATAAAAACAGCATGGTGCTGACAAAATAAAAGACCCAAGAATCAATGAAACAGATTACAAGTTATATAAACAACTTCAAAGACACTTAGCTGTCTTATCTTTGACAAAGAGGACAAACACATTCACTGAAAGAAAGATAGCATCTTTAATAAATGGAGCTGGAAAGACTGGCTTTCCACATGTCAAAAGCTAAAACTAGACCCATGTGTATCTCCATGCACTAAAATAACATCAAAATGAGCCAAAAATCTAAATATTAAAACAGAAACACTAGCCAGGGATTTAGCTCAGTGGCGTAATGCCTGCCCAGCAGGCGTGAGGTTGTTAGTTTGAGCTCTGGTAACAAACAAACAAACAAAAAAACAGAAACACTAAATCTGCTGCAATAGACAATATGTAGAACTCTTCAAGGCACAGGTGTAGGCAGACTTAGTCGAAAAAACTCCAACTGCAAGGAAGTACTACAAAGAATCAAGAACCTTAATCTCATCTTATTCAAAAGCTTTTGCACATCAAAAGAAATCACCAACAGAGTGAAAAGATAACCCACAATATGAAAAAAAGTCTTAGCCAGTTGTTCTTCAGACAAAACATTAATATCTAGAACATATACAGAATTGAAAAAAAAGACCTCTCACATTTAAAGACTCAATCCGAAAATTGATATCTGAAATGAATCGATACTTCACAGAAGTAAATAAATGCATGAAAAAATGTTTAACATCACTGATCATTTGAGAGATACAAATTAAAATAACACTGAGATTTCATCTCACTCCAGAAAGAATGACTAATATTAACAGATCAAGCAATAACAAATGCTGGTGGGGATGCGGGGGAAAAGGGACACTTGTCTACCTATGGTTTGTGTGTGGATGTCTCCCCAATGCCTCACGGACTTTTCAAGGTGGTTGTATCTAGAACTTGTGATTGATTCATGGTCTACTGCTGGAATTAGGTGTGTGAGTGATACACCCACCATAGTGTCGGTAGTCTGCATACAGTGTAAGGGTAGGAAAGAGGCTTCCTTGCTTCTTCTCTCTCCTTGCTTTTGGTGTCTTCACCACTACTAATAGTTGTCCTTCTTCCATGAGCCACCTTGCTTTGGAGTCAGCAGATTATGAACTGAAATCTCTACAAACTGTGAGCTAAATAAAGATTTCCTCCTTTAACTTTGGAGGTCGGATATTTTGTCTCAGCAGTGAGAAAAGTAATTAGGACACCACTACCAACAGTACATTTTGGTGCAACTACTGTGGGAATCAGTGTAGAGATTCCTCAAAAAACTGGGACTAGAGGTTCCATTTGATCCAGGTATTCTTCTCTTGGTATCTTCTGCAAAGTATTAAAAGGATCATGTAACAGTGATACATGCACACCCATGTTTATAGCAGCAGAGTTGTAATTGGTAATCTTGGAAACAATCCAAATACCCATCAACCAACAAATTGATAAAAAGTATTATTAATATAATGGAGCACTACTCAACCATAAAAATGGATAAACTTGAGATATTTAAAACTAAATGGATGGATCTTGAGATCATAGCAAAGTGAAATAAATTGGACATGTGTAAATATTACATTGTCTCTCTGGTGAGAGACACTAGAAGTGTAGATATAAACCAAAATGTATAATAGATATGTGAAATAGAAAGTAATTGTTCAAAAGGAAGAGATTATTGGGGGAATGATTGAATAGAAAAGGAAAAAATGATAAAAGAGGGATAAAATGGATGCAACACTATCTAAATAAAGAGGAGAAG
>RJWM01011365.1:0-22565 GCA_004363535.1 Dasyprocta punctata | reverse complement strand
CAAGGAAAAGCAATAGAACATGCAATTATCAGGTGCCATGATATCATATACAGGTACAGATTCCCTATGATGAATGTGATCGTTATGTATATCTTAATTGTACCAATGAACTTAATTAAAAAACAAAGAAATAAATCCTGTAATGCTTGCCTTTATTCTGTTTTTGATACTCAAGGAAAAGCAATAGAACATGCAATTATCAGGTGCCATGATAGTTCAGTGTTGCAATGGTGTTAATACTTAATTTTGAGTTTGAGTTATGAATATGAAATAAAATTTTTAATCTGATTAGAACACTGATGCAAGGTGCAGAGACAGAGAAAGCTGCAAAAGAATGGTTACTGCTTAATAATGTTAGTTTAGACTATATTTAAGCAGAAGATAATAAATTTTTGCATGTGGGGAATGTGTTATATTTTTAAACTTTTTGGAGTGCCCCAAGAAAGTTATGTTTACAGAATGCATCTATCAATACTTGCTATGTTAGAAATTCTATCTAGGAAAATTTAAAAATGTTTGTTCATTTAAAATAATCTAAAAAATAATAGAAAGTACGAATACAGATCTTCTTCAAATGGCTAGGGATCAAGAGTTGGAGGGAGGGAAAGAACAGTGGATGAAAAAGGCAACTGAGATGTAAATTTACTGACTCCATATGACAGACGTATTCATTGTGTACTGCAAAACATGTGGTAACAAAAAAACATGGAGAAACAAATCTAAAATATATTACATATTTACATAGCTAAAAATGAGATCATTTTATATATCTTATGTCTGAATATACATAGAAAACAGGCTGATTCTAACGTCAAACTTCAGGAAACTTAGTGTAAGATGCACACACATACACACTTCAGATATAAAGGAGAGATAAAACCTTTCCCAGGCAGACAAACATTATAGGAGTTCATCACCACTACAGTTAACTTCCAAGAAGGAAATTCTTCAAGTCAAAATGAAAGGATAGTAATTAGTGAAATGAAAAGATATGAAAGTATAAATTTAATTGAAAATAGTATAGATATAAATTCAGACCACTATAATATTGTCATGGTGGCATGTCAGTCCCTTAAGTGTAGTATAAAAATGAAAGAAGTATTGAAAACCATTATAGCAATGATGTCAATGGATAAACAATAAAAAAGAAGTAAATTGTGACAGAAAAAAACGTATGTGGGAGATGCTGGAGTAAAAGAGTAGAATTTTTGTGTATTTGAAGTTATTATCAGCTTTAAAACATATGCCTCATGCTGAATATAAAGCAAGAATCTATAACGGGTATAGTAGATGCATAGTAACAATTAAGCGATATGATGGGCATGTTAATTAACTTCATTATGGCAATCACTCCAAAGTGTTTACATATGATAATTCATCACATTGTATACTTTATGTGGTCATCTCTCAATATTTACATAGGATTTGTTCCAGATCTCCTGTTAGATATAAAAATTTATGTGTATGCTAAAGATCTTTATATAAAATAGCATATCATTTGTATGTAATTTATATACATTCACCTATATATTTTAATTACTTTTAGAGTACTTTAATATATAATATAGTGTCTTATGTAAGTACTTGTTACATTGCATTGTTTGGGTAATAATGATGAGGCAAGTATCTATAACTGCATGGAAATAATTTTCCCAAGATTTTGATCCATGGTTGATTGGATCCATAGAGATGAATGTAAAGAAATTTATTTATCAATCATGTTTCATGACAGCTGAAAATTTGTTTCTTTTTAAGAACCTATATGTTAAAATATGGAAGTAAAGATATAAGAACAGATGTCTAAGGTCCTTACCAAATCCAAGTTTGGTCCTTATCAAATTTCTCTGAGATCAAATCAGTCTAAAAATCTCATGCTCTTTCTGAACTGCCACAATAAAAGCATAGTGAAAATTATCAGTTAAATATTCATTTAAATGAAAAGGTTATAGTCTTAAAAGCAAAACAATTCGAGAAGTAGATAGGTTTTTGACAATCTTAGGCCTGTTTTTTCCACATGTTCTGAACAGAACTTTAATTTGGCAAGCTTATCGTGATTTTAAAAATAACTAAAAATTTAAATAGAATTGGATTTATGAGAAAGATAATGTTCTCTAAATCGCAGGTAATTATAATATTCATTTTAACTTTCACATTCAAAAAAATTCTTAACTATATGCTTATAGCAAAGCTTCCTCTTTTAAGGCACACTTAATCACACAGTTTTGAAAGATTCTCTCATCTACGTTTACCAACACACACATACACACACACCATGGCTACATGCTAAATTTTATTTTTTTCCTTATGGATAATATCTTCTATTTTATGGTTAAAGAAGAATTTTCTTTATTTCTATGGAAAGGGTTATAAACTTTTTTTCAATTTTTTCATTTCTCTTGGTACCTGTTTAGAGTACACGATGATCATATTTCTTGTAGGGAGTTGTACATACATGTACACAGCACATTTTAATTGTTTTTCATCTCCTTCCCTTCACCTCCTTTCTTCTTTCTCCTCCCTTTTTTGCAAAAGATCCATCTTGTTTCTTTTATTCTATCTTTTATTTTGCTCTTTATCTATATTTTGGGTTTCTCATGTAAGAGAAACAATGTGATATTTAAGCACATGTGACTTATTTATTTTACTTAATATTATGGTCACAAAGTACATCCATTTTCCTACTTATGAGCCCTTCATGGCAGAGCAGTACTCCATTGTGTGTAAATACCACATTTTATTTTTCCGTTCTACAGACCACTTCTAAAGTTTAGTTATTATGCTATAAACATGAATAACATACAATGCAATGCAAGTTTATTAGACAGAATTGCTCTCTCTGAGGCCTACTATCTTAAAACTTGTAAATCATGCAGCTTTTCCAGTAACTAAACTAGTAATCAATATACAAAAACTCAACTTTTGACCCTACGTAATACTCTCAATGACTTGAAAAAATAAAATTACAGTGAAGACTGAAATGAAAATACAATGGAAGAAACAGATATTTCCAATTGACATGACCCATTTTTTGTTTTGCTTTTTGTTTTTAATGATTGTCAAACTTAGCAAAACTATCTAAAATTGCTAGAAGATGATTAGGATAAAAGAAATCAAAGAATTAAAAGAGCAAATATAGGGAGTAAATTTGTGTTGAGGTTACAAATTTTATTATGCAGATACTTTTGGTTCAAATGCATGGGTAATATCAAATAATCAAGAAAGAGAAAATGTAAATTCATTAACTAAAATGAAGGGAGAAGAAATAGAAGAATCTTACTTGCAAAAGGGAAATTTATACTGTTGGAGCAAGCTTTAAATGCTATTTACCTATTTTTTTGCATTATATAACTTCCCAAAGCTCACATATTTAATGGAAAAGTTATAGTCATATTTTGTTTGCTGAGTCACAATTTAACTTTCTTAACTAGCTTAACCACAAGGTTTCAAAAAGAAGTGTCCTCATAGAATGTATATATAATGTATTTATTAACTGCATTATTTGCAAAGAAAGTTCTAAATTATCAAAATAAATGAAAGTGCCAGTATAATTGGAGTATCTAAAATACTACCCAAATCAATTTCTAGTAGACAAAGTTCACTAACCAGTAAATCTAAGGGGTGCTAAATTAAAATAAAAAACAAAACAACCCAGTGTTTCCATTAAAGTGCCTTATAAATACAGTAAGAATGTAGAGGGAATCTGAAGTGTAAAGAAGAAAAAAGTGATCAATAAGTACTAGGTCATGGAGACAAGAGAAAGTCAGGTGTGAACATGGGCATTGTATTTCCAAATGTCTTGCTTCTTTTTATTTATTCTCATTGGAGCTCAAGTCTCATACTGAAATCTTCCACTCAAAAATTTTTTTTTTTTTTTTGTACTGGGGATTGAACTCACAACCTCGTGCCTGCCAGGCAGGCGCTTATGCTACTGAGGTAAATCTGTTGCCCCTATTTTTTTTTAGAGACAGGATCTCACTATGCAGTTCAGGCTGGCCTTGAACTCACTTTGTAGCCCAGGCTGGTCTCAAACTCACAAGATCCTCCTGCCTCAGTCACCTGAGTGCTGGGATTAAAGGCCTGTGCCACCACACCTGGCTTAACTCCAACAATTTTTAACTTATTCATTCCCTGGCTTTAGATTTTAGACCACAAAGAATTTGTGCTAGCAGTTCTAGGTGTGCGTTTAACTATGAAATAACTTCTTCTTCCTACAATTTTCAACATAAAAGCAAGTGAAGTATGCAGTATGCTATGGATTAGCATTCTGGTGGATACTATCAAAGCAACTGCTACAGAATAAATGTCCAATAAATGTATTATGTATAAACATTCTACTACCAGAGATGAAGTCCTATGGCTTCTTGAGTGCAAATGATCATAAATGTAGTTCCTGAAAGTATCATAGTCTCTGATTTATTGGATGAAACCTTCAGAACATTATATACGCAAAATTTCAGATGATAAAACACTGGAATTAAAATATCCACAAGGGTTACTGGAGAATGAGGGGTCTATGAGATAGAAGAAAGGCCAAAAATAATAGGATAATCCAAAAAGCAATTTCCCTAACTTCAATTCCAACCATGGTTAATCAATAGAAAACTATCTCTCCCCCTGTAAATAGCTATAAAATCAACAAAGTAGTTTCAGACATTAAACAAAGACAACAAAGGATATAATGATTGAAAAAACAACAACTGATAAAATGAGCACCATGTTAACCCCATGCCCTCCGCTAGTTCACAATTTTCAATATTAACACAGGATGATGAAGTCTAAGTAGAGGATGACCAGGACAACAGAGAAAATTAAATAGAGTACTAAACCATGTTTGATTACTCAAAAAGAAGTAAGAAAAGGTAAAAAACACGTAAAACAACTCTAATACAACCAGCAAATCATAGGTTTAAAGAAAGCATACTGGCAAGTACATTATGTATACACAAAAGAACACTAAAAATAACTAATCATTTATTATCAAAATGCATTTTAAAATGGGACCTAAATAATGTGCTTCAAGCAAATGTTATGTTTTGAATATAACGACACAGAGAGATTGACAGTAAAACAATGCAAAACAGGCTATGAGAAAGGTAAGATAACCAAAAGTAATTGTATTGTTACAAGTGATAAAAGGTCACTTCAAAAGAAAGATGTAATAATCCTGAATAAGTATGGTCTTAGTGCATTTTCAAAATATACAAAGTGAAAACTGATAGAACTAAAAAAGAAAATGAGGAATCAGCATTTAGTTAAGAGTTTGTGCTCTTTTCACAGTAATTAATGAAAGTTAAACTAATAAAATTCAAATAATTTGAACACTATAAAAACAGGACTGATTGACATTTGTAGATGACTACATTCAATAGTAGAGAAAACAACTTTTTAACCTTACATAGAAAATTTACCGAGGTATACCATATGCTAAGTAATAAAATAACCCACTAACTAAATATTTTTAAAAATTTTTTTTTGTTTTGCTTTGGAACCGGGGATCAAACTCACGACCTTGTGCTTACCAGGCAAGCACTTGAGTCGCTGGGCTAAATCCCCGGCCCCAATATTTTTAAATGTTGGAGAGAATTTTTCTTACAAAGTTAAGCAAAAACCTATCCAAGATTTGGGTATTTACTTAGAAGAAATGAAAAGATTTCCACTAAATACTTGTGCAAGAATGCAACATCAACTTATTTTAAAAACCAAAGCTGGAAAAACGCATCACACAAAACATAAATATGTTAATTATAGTATAAGCATGCAGTGAAATAACACTCAAAATGAACAAATTATACATGAACAACATAGATGACTCTCACTGACATTTTGTAAATGAGACAAGATAGACACAAAAGAGTATACAGTATTTTCAAACTGTAAAGTCAAACTAACTTGTGATAAGAAGAATCAGAAGACTTTGCTTGCTGGAGGGTGGTCAAATATGTATTAAATTTGGAAAATTAATTGGGCTTTATGCTTAAAATTAGTGCAATTCATTGTCCAGAAAGTATACTTCATTAATCAAATTAAACGCAACTTCATCTAGTTTAAAAATTTTGCTGAACACCAGCAAAAAACACATGGGATTCAGTGTTATGAAATCCTAATTGCATGTGAGAAGTACTTGGAAATTTTTTTAAAATGCACAATCCTGTGCAAATTTACCAAATGTTGAAAATCACTGGGCTGCTAGAATAGCCTTGTATTTTATTTCAGGGAAAAATTAAACAAATTTTGAAACAAAATAATAGGAGAAAAACAATTGTTAATATATTGTTGCATTGTTATCTTCAAAGTAGTTATGCAGAGTAAAGACTTGGATGTGAAACATTCTGAAAATGATATTAGTACAATCCATTATTTTCTTTTTTTCTAATTTTATTTTAAAGAGAAAAAAACAGAGAAAAGAAAAACAAAACACAAGAGACATCCAAACAACAACTACGAGGGCAACAAAAAACCCAAAACATTAACAATATAGGATTTCAAAAAAAGATGATAGGAAGTTAATAATGGCTGTAATATTACATACTGTTATTTTCAAAAGAGTTGCTTAGATTACAAGATATAGACATGCAAAATTGATCTAATCATATGAGTATTAACTGTTTTTATCCAAAAACTAATAGAATTAGTTGTATAATCATCTTAGCTACTTTATGTGTACAAAAAATCTATCTCTTTTTCCTTTTCCCATCCTTCTTTTCTCCTTTCCCCTATCCCACTTATTTTTACCCTTGGAGCTGTTTCTTACCCTTTCAAAATATCTATTGTAGATTTTGAATCTTACTTACTTTTTCAGTTTCTTAGACTAGGGAGACAATATGGTATTTACACATGTGAGTCTGATTTATTTCACTTATGCATATGGTCTCAAGTCTCAACCATTTACCTCTAAAAGCCTCAATGTGATCCTTCTTTACAGCTGAGTAGTACTCCATTGCATAAAAATGCCATATATTTTTATCCATTCCTCAGTTGATGGATATTTGGGTTATTACCAAGATTAAGCTATTACAAATAGTGCTGCAATAAACATGGGTGCACATATATCACTGTGGTATGATGTTTTCAATTCTTCCGGGAAAATACTCAGAAGGGGAATAGTTTCGTTGAATGGAATCTCTAATTCTAGTTTTTTTTAGGAATCTCCATACTGATTTCAATAGTTACACAAGTCTACACTCCAACCAACAATGAAGAAGGCTTTCTTTTTCCACACAGCCCCATTAGCACTTGTTAATAGTTAATTTCATTAGGTTAGTGATTCTTCTGGGGTGAGATGATATCTCAGTGTTCTTTTAATTTGCATTTCTCAAATGACCAATTAGGTTGAACATTTTTTCATATATTTATTTGCCATTTGTATTTCTTCATCTGAGAACTGTACATTCATCTCAGATGACCATTTTTGGATTGGGTCTTTAATTTGAGGGTCCTGATTTTTTCAATTATTTATACATTCTAGATAAATGTCCTCTGTCTGAGGGACAGTTGGCTAAAATTTTTTCCCAATTTTTGGGTATTATTTTCACTCTGTTGATAATATTTTTTGATATGCAGAAACTTGTAAGACAAGATCCCAGTTGTTGATTCTGAGAAGTATTTTCTGTGCAGTTTGATTTTTGTTCATGAATTCTCTGCCTACCCCTGTATCTTTAAGATTTCTACCTACTTTGTCTTCCAGCAGATTTAGTATTTCTGTTTTAATATTTAGATCTTTGACCCACTTTGACTTTAGTTTAGTGCATGGTGATAGACACGGATCTAGTTACAGTTTTTGGCATATGGATAGCCAGTTTTTCCAGCACAACATATAAAAGAGGCTATCTTTCTTCCACTGAAATTGTTTGGCCCCTTTGTCAAAGATAAGGTGGCTTAGTGTGTTTGTAGTTGTGGCTATATTTTTTAATGTATTCCATTGATCTTCAGGTCTGCTTTTTTTCCAATACCTTGCAGATTTTATCACAGTGGCTTTGTAGTATAAGTTCAAGTCAGGGATTGTGATGCCTCCTGCTTTGCCTTTGTTGCCCAGAATTGCCTTTGCTATTCTAGGTCTCTTCTGGTTCCATATGAATTTTAGGAACAATTCCTCTAGATCTGTGAGGTATGCTAATAGCATTTTGATTGGAATTGCATTAAATCTGTATGACAATTTTGGGAGAATGGCCATTTTAACAATGTTTGTTCTTATCCATGAACAATGAATATCTTTCCATTTTCTGAAATCCTCTTTGATTTCTTTTTTCAGAGTAATGTAATTTTCAATATATAAATCTTTTACTTCCTTTGTTAGATTGATTCGTAAGTAATTCATTTTGTTGTGTACTATTGTGAAGGGTGCGGTTTCCCTGATTTCTCTCTCAGTGAATTTGTTGTTTGTATGCAGGAATGCTATTGATATTTGAGTGCTGACTTTGTATCCAGCAACATTACTGAATTTGGTTATTAGATTTAGAAATCTTTCAGTGGAGTTTTGGGTGTCTTTTATGCGGAGAATCATGTTACTGGCAAATAATGACAATTTAATTCTTCATTTCCTATTATTACACCTTTTACCTCTCTCTGTTGTCTAATTGCTCTGGAAAATGTTTCCAGAATTATATCGAATAGGAGCAGTGATAGTGAACATCCTAGTGTTGTCCCTGATTTTATGTTGAAAGCTTTGAGTATTTTTCCATTTAGTAAGATGTTGGCTGTTGCTTTACTAGCATCTATTGAAATGATCATGTGATTCTGGTCTTTGGCTCTATTGATATGGTGCATTACATTTATTGATTTGCGTATGTTGAACCATCCCTGTATTCCTGGGATAAATCTCACTTGGTCATACTGTATAATCTTCTTGATGATTTGCTGCATTCTGTTTGCCTGTATTTTAATGAGAATTTGTACATCTATGTTCTTTAGGGAGATTGGCCTGTAGTTCTCTTTTTTGGTTAAGTCTTTGTCTGGTTTTGGTATTAGGGTAATACTTGCTTCCAGGAATGAGTTAGGGAGAATTGCTTCCCTTTCTATTTCTTTGAAGAGCTTGAGGAGTGTTGGCATTAAGTGTTCCCTAAATCTCTTGTAGAATTCAGCACTGAATACATCAGGACCTTGACATTTTTTTCTTGGTAAGTTCTAATTACATTTTCAGTTTCACTAATTGAAATTGAGTTATTCAACAGTTTTACATCTTCTTGATCCAGCTTTGGTAATTCATATGTTTCTAGGAATCTATTCATTTCTTCTGTGTTATCTAACTTATGAGAGTAATATTTTTTGAAGTAGATATTGATGATCTTCTGTATTTCCACCGGGTCTGTAGTGATTTAACCCTTTTCATTTCTCAATGCTTGAATTTTAGGTTTTTTTTCTTTCCTTTTATTGATAACGCTGTCTAGGGGCTTATCATTTTTATTTATTGTTTTAAAGAAGCAACTCTTTGATTCATTAATTCTTTGCATAGTTTTCTTAGTCTCAATTGCATTAGTTTCTGCTCTGATCATTATAATTTCCTCCCTTTTTTGGGCTTTGGTCTTGACTTGCTCTTCTTTTTCCAGATGTTTTAGGTGTAGCATCAGGTTATTTATTTTTGTTTATTCTGTTTTCCAGATATGAGAATTCACTGCAATAAATTTCCCTCTGTTCACTGCTTTCATTGCATCTGAAAGGTTCCTATAAGCTGTATTTTCATTTTATTTTGGTTGTAGACATTGTTTAATTTATTCTTTAATTTCTTCTGTGACCCATTAATTATTAAGGAGAGCTTTACTTAGTCTGCATGTATTTATTGAATTCTTATGATTTCTTTTGTCATTAACTTCCAGTTTCATGGCACTATGGTCAAATAATATTCATGGGGTAATTTTGACTTTTTTACATCTATTTAATCATGTTCTTTAGGCTAGTATATGGTCTGTTTTAGAGAATGTCCCATGTGCAGCTGAGAAGAATGTATATTCTGATGTTGTTGCATGGAATATTCTGTACACATCTACGAAGTTCATTTGTTCACAAGTTTGATTAGTTTCTGTTATTTCTTTGATGTTTTTCTGCCTGGTTGATCTGTCTCTTTGTGACAGTGCAGTGTTAAATTCTCCTGTTACAATTGCATTATTGTTTACTTGATTTTTCATGTCTAATAATATTTGTCTTACACAGTTGTGTGCTCCCATATTTGTTGCATATATATTTATGATCCTTACCTCTTCCTCTTGAAGTTTTCCTCTAACAAGTATGTAGTGACCTTCTTTATCTCATTTGATCATTTTTGCTTTGAAGTTTACATTGCCTGAAAACAGAATCGCTACCTCAGCTTTTTTCTAGATTCCTGTCACATGGACTATTGTTTTCCATCCTTCAACTTTCAATCTATGAATTTTCTTTCGACTTAAATGTGTTTCTTGTCTACAGTATATTGTTGGATTTTGCTTCTTAATTCATTCTGCCAGTCTGTTTCTTTGAATTCCTGTATTGAGGCCATTTACATATATGATTATAACTGATATGCATTGGCTTATTTTTGTGCATGCTATTTTTTGTTGTTAGTTCCCTAATTCTACCCCTCTGTTTAGTTGCTTGTCCTGCTTGTTGGTTGCTTGTTCTTCCTCCAGTTGATTTGGAATTTGGTCATTTCTCTCTCTTTGTAGAATATCTGTCAGTACTCTTTGTAGGGTTGGTTTTGTTGCAATAAAGTTCTTGAGTTTTTCTCTTTAGTGAAAGTATCTTATTTCTCCATTGATTTTGAAAGACAATTTTGCAAGGTATATCAATTTGGGTTGGAAAACATTTTCTTTTAGTACTTGTAATACTTCACTCCATACTTTTCTTGATTTGACAGTTTGTGTTGAGCAGTCTCCCATGATTGTGATAGACTCTCCTTTATAGGTGATCTGTTTCTTTTATCTAGTAGCTTTTTAATATTCTGTTCTTATGTTGAATTTCTCGAATCTTGATTTCTATATGTTGAGTTGTACATTTATTTTGGTTATGTCTAATTGGAGTTTTCTATGCCTCACTTCTCTATATGTCTGGTTTTTCTTCCATGTTGCGGACATTTTCTGCTATTATGTCTGTGGTCTTTTTATGTCATTTGTGTTGTCCCCTTCTTTTTCCTTGACACCTATCAGTCTTATACTGTTTCTCTTTACATTGCCTTGCAGTTGTTAGTTATTTCTTGATTCCTTGTTATTTTTAAGAGTTGTTTGCTTTCATGATCAGTAATCATGATCATGTCTTCAAGGTCTGAGAGTCTATCTTCAGTTTAATTCATGTGTTTTTTTTCAGCTTTCAATGGAATGTTTGATTTTCTGAATATCTCCTTGTTTCTGTTTCATGTATTCTAATTGTTTCCTGTACTGTTCATTCAAGTTTTCCATTGCTTTCCTATGCTTCTCTGTTTTTTTCTATGTCTTCTTTGGATATATTCACCAATTCTTTCATTATGTTTATCATTTCTGTTTTTCCCTAAGCAATTATTTCTGATCTGATTTTCTTCACAGCTTCCTGAAGTTGTTTCTTTACTTCCCTTGCTAACATTTCAGAGATTTCAAGTGTATGATTCCCAAATCCATCCATGCTTATGTCTCCTGGACTTGATCTGGGTGGACTGGAAGTTTGAGGCTGCATTTTATTCTTTCATTTTGGCATTTTCCTGTGTTCCTCCAAATCAGTCAGATGCCAAGTCCTAGTTGCTTCCTGTTCTGGTGGTCTGTCTCGCAGCATGCATCACTGAGTCTTGCTATTGGTTCCAGGTCACTGGGCACAGACACCCCGTGCCTGCAGGCCTCGTCAAGTGTTCCCAGGTAACTGCAGGTTGCTGAGCACAGGTTCCCAGTCTCTGTGGGCCTCAGAGATGGTTCTCAGGTGTTGGCAGGCTTCCAGGCACAGCTTCCCGGTCCCCAATAGCCTCACTGAGGATTCCCAGGTGATTGCAGTTCTCTGGGTACAGACTCCTAGTCCCTGCTGGCCTCAGAAATGCTGTCCAGGTGTAGGTAGTCCCCTTGGCTTCCCAATCCCCAGGAGCCTCACCTAGGGTTCCCAGGTGACTGTGGGTTGCTGGGCATACCAAGCCTTTCTTTTAAATAAACTAGGAGAAACTAGTAGCAAAAACTATCTTATATTTTTTCCCTTTTTACTAGCTTCCTTTCCTTTTTGCCCCATCCTAGTTCCTCTTTCATTTTGAACAGTTTTGTCCCATTGCACAATATCTATTATACATTTGAACCTTACTCACTCGTTCAGTTTCCCACACCAGTGAGACTATTTGATGTTTAAAATGTGTGAGCCTGATTTATTTCACATATAAGTATGGTCACTAAATGCATCCATTTACCTATAAAATTCTCAGGTTTGTCTTTCTTTATGGTGAGTAGTACTCCAATGAATAAAAAGACAACATCTTTATTATTCATTTCTCTGTTGATGGGCATTTGGTCTGTTTCCAAAATTTAGATATTACAAATTATGCTGCTATGAACATGAGTGCATTACTATGGTATGGTGTTTTAATTCCACTGGGAATATACTTAGAAGGGGAATACCTGGATTGAATAGGATATCTAATTCTAGTTTTTTTAGGAATCTCCTTCTTGATTTCCACAGTGGCTGCACCAGTCTACACTCCCTCAAAGAGTGGAAAAGGTTCCATTTTCCCCACATCCTTGCCAGCATTTGTCATTGGATAATTTCTTGATGATAGCCATTTTTTCTGGAGTGAGATGGAATCTCAGTGATGTTTTAAATTGCATATCTCTAATGATCAATGATATTGAACATTTTTTATAATGTTTATTTGCCTTTTGTATTTTTTAGTCTGAGAAATGCTTATTCATTTCAGAAGTCCATTTTTAGATGGGTCTTCAAATTTGGGGGTTCTGATTTTTTTTCAATTCTTTATATGTTCTATATGTGAGTACTTTGTCTGAGGTACAACTGGTTAATTTTTCCCTACTCTGAGGGTTGTCTTTTCACTCTTCTCTTGATTTCTTTTGTTTTGCAGAAGGCTTTTTAGATGAGATGCCAGTTGTTGATTTTCGTAGTATTTTCTCTGTGATGTGGATTTTTAGAACAAATTTTTGTTTATTAACTAGAAAATTGCCAACATAACTGAGAAGTTATATTTCATAATTGGTCTCCAAGTGAGAATGCAACATATAGGGCACTATGAAGTATTTCACTACCCAAAAGTTATAATTTTCAAATATTTTCCATGGTGATAGATAAGAACTCTATACATAATCAATCTCTCTTTATAACTACAACTTGGACAGGGGTAATGGTTCATCAAAGCCTCAGGATATATGTGATTTGAGAGAGCATCAAATAAAATCTTTACTTTCTTCTTCTGTAAGCCTCCGATTTTTTTGTCTTAGTTACTTCTCATTTGTTGCTACGACAAAACACCTGACACCCAAAATTAGGGAAGGAAAGATTTATTTATCTTACAGTTTTTGGAGGTTTCAGCCCATAATGAGCTGGCTCCAAGGCAGGGTGGCATGGCACGAGGGCAACACTTCAAGGCAGCAACCAAGCAAAAGCAGATAGAGCCAAAAAGGGGGTAAGAGCAAGCCTCTTCTCCTCCCTTATATTGTACACAGGACACACACCCCCTCTCCAGGATGGGTGTAGCATTCACAAATCTCCTTGTCTTCCTTTGCACAGGATGAGGATATTTACAAAGTAAGAAACCTGGCTCCCTGCTGAGTCTCTCAGTTAAACTTCTGACTTTCTCCAATTGACACAATGAACAGATAACTGCTTGTGCTCTACACCCCAGGATGTAGAGCTGCTGAGTTACTTAATTAAGCTTCTAGACTTCTCAAGTTGATACAATATGTTCTATATATAAGTACTTTGTCTGAGGTACAACTGGTTAAATTTTTCCCCACTCTGTGGGTTGTCTTTTCACTCTTCTCTTGATTTCTTTTGTTTTGCAAAAGATTTTTTAGATGAGATGCCAGTTGTTAATTTTTTGCAGTATCTTCTCTGTGATATGGGTTTTTAGAACAAATTTTTCTTTATTGACTAGAAAATTGCCAACATAACTGAGAAGTTATGTTTCCTAATTGATCTCCAAGAGAGAATGTAACATATAGTGCACTATGAAGTATTTGACTACACAGAAGTTGTACTTTGCAAATATTTTCCATGGTGATAGATAAGAACTCTATGCATCATCAGTCTCTCTTTAGACTACAACTTGGATAAGGTTAATGGTTCATCAAGGCCTCAGGATATATGCAACTTGAGAGAGCATCAAATAAAAGCTTTTTTACTTTCTTCCTCTGTAAGCCTCCAATTTTGCACCTACTACATCTTTAAAGCATTTATCATGAACTAAATTATTAGAATGTGCAATGTTTTTCCTCTCTTACAGAACAGGTTTTACCCTAGTCCTCCAATGATCATCTGGGCATGAAAATTACCTATTTTCCCCTATTACCTATTTCCTAGTAGAAAGCTAAATTAATAAGGAAAGAACAGTATCACTTTGCCAGTATTCATTTTTTACATTATCTTTCTAAAGAAAGATATTAGTGTTATCATCTTTGGCCCTGGATTCATTTGCATTTTCTTTACCAAAAACAATTTCATTATCTAATATACCATATGATTTTCAATTCCAGTCTGTGCTAATTGATTTTTTTCCTATTTATACCTTCAGCAGCTGGGATAGCTTTTCTCCAGATAAGGTAGATTTCATTTTCAAGTCTTCATTATTATCAGAACTCCATTCCACTGGCAAGTTCCTCCATTACAGCTGAAGATCACTGTTTTCTAACTCCTTCCTGTTAATTATTCACTATCTTTGTGCATATAATAAATAATATGACTTCTAGCGAGAAGAAAAGATGTTTAGTCTTAAAACATAGGAGATTTCTCCAATAAAACTAGTTCAGATATCATAATATTGGCATCACTATGATGTTTTGTTACATAAATAACAGAAATTGTCTTGGTATCTTTAACCATTGGTTTAAAATGGATGGCCATAAATTTAAACTGAAATCTTTTGATGGGAAGCTAATGCAACATTCTGCTCACCATGTTCCAATTGTGAGTACCTTTGTTAACTAGAATCCTATCTAGATTTGTCATGAGTTATTATTTTTCATGTCCACAAAGAGATTTTTATATATGAGACAGAGTATTGTTTAGTAATAATGTTAAATTTGACAAGAGATGAATTGCTTGTCTTGCATTTCATAAAGAAAATCAGTGCTTTATGCACATGGATTACTGTGGCATACATAGCTTTAGTTCTCAGTAATGCTCAAGGCTGAACTTAAACAAGTGATAATAAGCTACAAAAAAAAGGAACCATATTCACACAACCGGATGTCAGTATCAGACTAAACTTCTGTGGAGTTGAAAGCACCAGAATAGACACCCTTCCCTATTCCTATTACAGTCTTGCTGGGATTAACAGGCACACCACCCTAATCCTATTGCAGGCTTTCTGGGATCATCCAGCATGTATCTGAGCTCTGCCTCCTTTGTCAATCTGTGACAGCAGAAATACACACTGAATTTGACACTGCTGCAAACTGTAGACCCCAGAAAATAACCACAGGCTTGAACTCACAGCTAAATCACTTTTTGTTTTTTTCTTTGCTTTACTTTTTTTCATTGATTGTTTGTTTTTGTTTTTTCAAGAGGGAGAACATTGTTCTTAGTTTTTTTTATTTTGTTTCATTCTTGTTTTTTTTTTCCTTCATTTTCCTTCCTGTCTTCTTCACCACCGTCCTAAATCTTGGATAATCTTTCTTCAGTCTTGGTTCTATTCTCCTTCTCTTCTTTTATTTCTTTACGTTTTTCTTTTTACCTCTTTTAAATTTGATACCCTGAGGGTAAAATTTCTCTATTTAGGTTATATTTATCATATATAATACTCTGGTTTGTTTTACATTTTGTTCTACAACCATAGATCTTGTACCTGTGGTTAAGGGTAGAAACTTGACAGTTACCATAGTTTGTCATTTTCTAGTCTGTGCTTAATGCTATTGCTATCATTGATTCTACTACTATTGCGAAGGTGACACAGTTGTGATCAGTTGTTCCTCCTTGTGTGCCAATACTGAAACTGTTTGGGGGTCATAAGTAATACCATAGTCCAGTATCAAAGAACTGGGTGCTAGGCCAAAAAGGCAGCAAACTCTCTTCCCTAAAAGTTGAAGAGGCAGGATCTTGAGATAGACTCAAAAACAAAATTTCAGCTACACCTAGAAGACATCTCTGACAACTAGTTTTTTACTAAGAATGTCTCAAAACTCTTGATAAATATACCCACCATATGAAATTTAAAACCACAAATGATGAAAGCATTTTTAAAATAGAAAATGCAAAAACATGGAAGTAAGATGCAATCCCAGACCTCCAGCTCTCCCAAGGCAAATGCAGGGGGCATTGAGGTGGAAGAAATTCAAAAACTAGCCAGCTGAACTTTCTGAAATGGTGAAAGTAATGAAGAAGATGAGTTTCCAAAAAAAAATCAGAAATAATTCCACAGATAATTAAATAAATGATGACCATAACAAAGTGCATGTTTAGTGAATCTCCAGTAGATGAACAAAAAATAGAGAAGCTTAGGAAGATGACGGAAACTATGAGTGCACAAAATAGGAAAGAACTGAACTCCATGAAAGATAACAAAATATACATAGGAGATTAAAAATTCTACTGAAAGTATGTGATGAAAAATCTACCAAAAAAGGAACCAACAGCAAGAAAGTAATAAGAAAACAGTAAGTCAATATAGATCAGTTATAAACATCAAGGTAAATGGTCTCAATTTACCAATCAAAAGAAACAGATTGGCAGAATGAATCAAGAAATGAGATCAGCAATACATTACATACAAGAAATATATTTAATTCAAAAACAAATGCATAGACTGAAGTTTAAAGGATGGAAAAATTCACTCCATGTGATGAGAACATGGAAAAAGCAGCGGTAGCTCTTCTATTTGCATGCAAAATGGGTTTCAAGCCAAGACTGATCAGAACAGACAAAAACAGTCACTGTGTACTTGTTAAGGAACAATTCAAGAGAAGAAGGACACAATCATACATATATATGCACCAAATATCAGCACACCCAATTATAACACAAACATTAGTGGATATAAAAAAATCAACTAAGCACTCATAAAATTGTAACACATGACCTCAATACCCTAGTGTCACAAACAGATCAAATAGACTAAAAAATCAGCAAAGACATATCTGACCTGAAACAAATCTTTGAACAAATGAAGTTAGTAAATATCTAGAGAATGCTTCACCCCACAGAAACAGTATACACATTCGTTTCAACTGTACAGAGCTTTCTCCAAAGTAGACCATATACTAGTTCATAGAATATGTTTTAGTAAATGCAAAGTAATTGAAATAATCTCATGCATATTATCATATTGTGGTGTGACAATATTTGAAATCAATGGCAAAAAAATCACAAAAATGGCATAAACACATGGAAATAAATAGTACCCTTCTGAAGAACGAACGGGTCACAGATGAAATTCAAGAAGAAATTGTTTCTACAATTAAATAATAATGCCTATATGACATACCAGAACATATCAGTCACAATGACAGCAGTCATAAGAAGGAAATTTATAGCAGTGAACTCCCACATAGGAAAAATTGAGTGAGCTTAAATAAGTAATGTAATATTGGTTCAAAAACTTATAGAAAAAGATGAGCAAATTAAACTCAAAGTACATACAAGTGAGGAAATTATAAAGATCAGAACAGAAATTAATGCAACTGAGACTAAAAAAACAATGAAAAGGATAAATGAATTAAAGAATTTGTTCTTTCAAAGATTAAATAAAATAGACAAACCCTTAACCAAACTCATATTCATGTGATTAGACTGAAAAGAGCAAAATCCCAATGAATCTTCCAGAAATCTAGAAGATCATCAATACCTACTTCCAGAACTTATACATAAGATGAAAAACGCAGAAGAAATGCATAGATTCCTAGGCACATATGAATTACCAAAGCTGAATTAAAAAGCTATAAAAATTCTAAATAACCCAATAATACTCAATGAAATTGAAGGAATTAAGAAGCAACCAACAAAAAATAAAACATTTTAAAAGTAACAAATTCACTGCTAAATTTTACAAGAAATTTAGAAAATATCTAATGCTACTACTTCTCATACTCTTTAATGAAACTGAAGGAGAACCAACACTCCCAAAATGATTTCTGAAAGTCAGTACTACACTGATGCCAAAACCAGGAAATCATCAAAATGAAGAGAACTAGAGTCAAAACTCCTTAATGAACATATATGAAAAAATTCTAAGTAAGATACTGGCAAACAGAATGCAGCAAATCATCAAGAACACCATGACCAAGTAGGAGAAGCATGAGTGGTTCTAATATACAAATCAATAAATGTAACATACTACACTGGCAGAACAAAGGACAAAACCCACATGATCACCTCAATAGACACAGAAAAACAAAGTGACAAATTCCATTACCCGTTCATGATAAAAATGCTACAGAAAATTGGAATAAAATGTTTTTATATCAATCTGTTAAAAGCCATCCATAACAAACCAACAGGCAACATCACACTAAATGATCAAAATTTGAAAGTTTTCACTCTAAAATCAGGATTAAGGCAAGGATATCCACTATCACCACTTCTGTTCAATACAGTACTGGAAACATTAGCCAGAGCAGTTAGACAAGAGAAAGAAATAAAAGGAATATGGATAGGAAAAAATAATTAAATTGACATTATTTGCAAATGACATAATCCTCTACATGGAAAACCTCAAAAATTCCACCAAAAGACTTCTAGATTTAATAACCAGACTTAATCACTTAGCTGCATAGAAAGTCAGCACTGAAAAATAAATAGGATTCCTGTACACAAATAAACTCACTGTCTTAGTTACTTTTACTTGTTGCCGAGACAAAATACCTGACGCCCAAAATTAGGGAAGGAAAGGTTTATTCTTACAGTTTCTTGGGAGTTTCAGTCCTTACTTAGTTGGCTCCAAGTCAGCATGGGGTGAAGGGGCTGCCGTTCATGGTGGCTGCAAGCCACAAGGTGTGCTGGCCACAGAGAGGGCAGAAGCCTGGAAGCAAGCAAGAGGAAGACCCGCCTTCCCTTACACTGTATGTTGGCTCCACCCCTGGGCGGGCACAGCACTCACATTGCCAATCCCCATGCCAGACAACAAACCAATAACAAACCAATAACTCAGCTCCATCAAAATTATATGAGGACTTGGGGGTACATAGTATATCATCCAATACACTCACCAAGAGAGAAATTAGGGAAGCCACACCTTTCACACTACCATCAAGAAAAATGAAACACTTGGGAATCAACCTAATGAAAAAAGTAAAAGGCCTTCACACTGAAAATTACAGCACTCTGAAAAAGGAGATAAAAGAGAATATCAAAAAATGGAAGCATATCCCTTGTTCTTGGATAGGCAGAACAAAAATAGTGATATTGGCTGTACTTCCAAAACTATTATACATATATAATGCAATCTTGATCAAAATACCAATAGCATACCTCAGAGAACTAGAGAAAACAATGCCAAAATTTGTTTGGAGTTGGAAGAGATCTAAAATAGAAAAAGTAATTCTGAGCAACAAAGGTAAGTCATGGGGCACCATGATTCCTTACTTGAAATTTTACTAAAAAGCCACCAGAATAAAAACAGCATGGTATTGGCAAAAAATAAACCCAAACATCAATGGAACAAAACAGAAAATGAAACAACTTGAAACACACTCAGCCACTTTATTTTTGGCAAAGGGGCCAAACTTCACTAGAAGAAAAATAGCCTCTTTGGTAGATGGTGCTGAGAAAACTAGTTTTCCACATGCCAAAGATTAAGCCTAGACTCATATCTCTCATCAAACTAACATCAAAATGGGTCAATGATCTAAATATTAAACAGAAACACTTAATCTGCTAGATTAAGTATTACAATAAATAAAACGTTTGAAGACATGGGTGTAGTTGAATACTTTATGAACAAAACCACAATTGCACAGGAAATATTACAAAGAATCAATAACTGGGATCATGCCATATTAAAAAGCTTTTGCACACTAAGATAAACCACCAAAATAGTGAAGAGACAACCCACAGAATATGAAAAGTAGTTTACTAACTATCCTTCAAAGGACTCATGTCTATAATATATAAAGAACTAAAAAATCAGTTCCCCTAAACTTGAAGACCTATTCAAAAAATGGGTATCAGAAATGAATAGACAAGTCTCAGATGAAGAAGTACAAATCATATATAAATATATGAAAATGTTTACATTACTGGTCATTTGAGAGACACAAATGAAAACAACAGTGAGATTTCATCTCACTCCAGAAAGAATGACCATCATCAAGAAATCAACCAATATCAAATTCTAGGAAGGCTATTGTGGAAAAAAGGAACCATTCTCCCCCTTTGGTGAGGGTGTAAGTTGGTAAAACCAGTATGGAAATTAGTATGGAAATTCCTCAAAAAACAAAAACTAAAAGTTCCATTTGACCTAGCTATTCCTCTTGTTGGTATCTTCCCAAAAGAATTAAGAACATCACAGCACAGGACTGTATTTGCACCCATGATTCTAGTAGCACAATTAGTAATAGTTAAAACCTGGAAATAGCCTAAATGCCTATTAATGGATGCATGGATAAAGAAAACATGGTTTTTATATATAATGAAATGCTACTCTGCCATAATTAATGATAGACTTGAGATATCTTTAAGTAAATGGGTACATCTTTTACTTTTAAGTGAAATAAATCAGAACCAGATACTTAAATATCATACTATTTCTCATATGTGAGAAACTAAAAGGGTAAATAAGGACCAAAACGGATGTTTGACATTGGGAAGCAGGAAAAAATGTTCAAAAGGGAAGGGAAACAAGGGAGGGCATAGAAGGAAGGGGAGAAAGGTAAAGGGAAAAAGGAGAATAGGATAGCATGCAAAAAAAAGCTTTTGTAAACAAAGAGGGGGAGAAAGGTTGACAGGAAGGGAGAGAAATAGGGAAAAAAGAAGATTCAAGATATATTATCTATTCCTTATGATGAATATGATCATCATGTATCTCAAAAGCCTACCAATAAAATTAATTTAAAATAAGTTCAAATAGTATTTCATATTGTATATATACATATTCTCCATCCATTCATCAGTTAATGGGTACTTATGTTGTTTCTATTTCTTATTATGAATAGTGCAGCAATGAGTCTAGGACTCCAGATGTCTTTCTTTTTTGAGGTAGGATTGTTGAGTCATATGGCAGTTCTATTTTTAACTTTATGAGGGACCATCATACTGTTTTTTATAATAGCTGTACTAATTTGCATTCCAACAAACAGTTTATGACAGCTTCGTTTCCTTCATCTCTTCTCCAGTACTTATCTTCTGACTTTTTCAGTAAAGGCATCCTAATGGTTTGGAGTTGATATGTCATTATAATTTTAACTTTTATTTGTCTAATGATTTGTGATTTTTAGCTTTTTTATGTTTGTTGGCTATTTATATGCCTTTCTTTGAGCTATTTCAATGCATGTCCTAGTCAACTCTGTACACTGTGATCTTACCAATCCCAGCAACTGTATGAAGGAACTCCTTAAAATAAATCTTTCTTGCTTGCAGACAGACCCGGGCTCCGGGCGGCGGCACTCGGGGGTACTCTGCCTAACTCTCTGGTCCGGGAGGCCTTGGCCCCCCACACAGTTAAGGTGGAGGCTCCACCTGCATGCCCCAGGAGGCCGCCCTCCCTTGCTGTGCACACGGCCCAATTTGACCGGGTCCCACGATTCACCGCGATCCAAGAATCGGCACGATGCTCACGGGAATGCCCGGCCAGCCTCGCAGGACACAGAGGTATGCAGCCCAGCCCAGATCAGCCCGGGACCCCAGAGCTGCTCACCAGGGACTGACCAACATAGCTGCAGGGACTTAGCTTGCGCTCCCCACACCAGAGCGCCGAGCGCGAGCGAGCTCCATACTTCAGTGGAGCCGCTTCTGTGTGCACCAGGCCAGAACTCGTCGACACCTGCCCAGCCGGGTTTCTCCTGGCACTGTAGGCCTGCGACTTGCCCAGGCTTGCCCTGGCAAAGCAGTTGTCGTTCTGAACTTGCAGACAGACCTGGGCTCTGTGCGGCATCACTCGGGGGTACTCTGCCTAACTCCCCGGGACCGGGAGGCCTTGGCCCCCCACCCAGTTAAGGCAGAGGCTCCACCCGCATGCCCTGGGAGGCCAATCCCCCCTTGCTGCACGCAGGGCCCAGCTCGACCGGGTCCTGTGATTCAGCACGATCCAAGAATCGGCATGACCCTCAGGGGAATGCCTGGTCAGCCTCGCAGGACACAGGGCCACATAGGTTCTAGAAGAAAATGACAAAATGAAAGACCAAGAGGCAGTCTCTGTCCCCCAGCCCACAAAGAACAAACCCAGGAGACACTGAAATGGAAGACAGTGGGAGTCATACAAAGGGACTTTCTGAAATGATAGAAAATGCAATAAAGAAACAGCTTGATGAAGCTATAGAGAAATTCAAATCAGAAATATTCTC
>RJWM01011364.1:0-60082 GCA_004363535.1 Dasyprocta punctata | reverse complement strand
TTTCCATCTCTAAAGAAAGAATAGTTAGATCTATTTCTTAAAATTGCTTTAAGCATTAAATGATTTTGAGTGCCTAGGATAGATAGAACAAGTATTTAATAAAGTGTTGTTCTTCTACTAATATTACTATTATCATCATCTTGATTATTATCATCTTCATCTGTTCCAAATTTTGAGGACGCAATTTAGAATAAGAGGACTAAGGGAAGAGATTGATGAGGGAATAAAGAGTAAGGAAAAAACTATATGCTTGCATTGGATTTTATAACTGGCCTTCCAAGCTGGAATCCATACATTCTCTCCTGTTTGATTCATTCATTCTCTCCTCTTTGATAAGAAAGAAAACATTTTCAACACCCAAACACCGACTTCTGAAAATTCATAATTCAGTGACAGAGTTGAAACTAGAGAGAAGACTTGTTTCTCTACCTTATATCTCTGCCACCAGATAAGCATGTTCCAACTCGCACGGCTTAGCCTTAGGTTTTGATGCTGCATTTCCTAGACATCTTCTAGTGTGTATGAGAGTCATAATGGATGACATAATCCCCTTCCCCTCACTGTGCTGAGGCTAATAAGAGGGAGCGGTGTGGGCAGTCACACTGTACATGGCAGGCATACATTCTAGCGCTTTCATTTTACTCAGATTCTCTGACAGACAAAACTGAGTTTCATTTCTTCTTTCAGTCCAGCAGAACAGGAGTTAATGACTTTGTCCAAAGAAACAAAAAAAGAAAAAGTCAAAACCAATTAAAAAGATCTCAGAAACAAGTCAAGCATAAAGAGTGTTCCAGAAACTCTACAATTGAATTTTTTTCATTGACAAATGATCCTGCCATTGCTGTAGATAGGGTAACATATCTAATTCCTATAATTCTATATCTTCAAATGAAGCCTTCAGGAGATGCTTTGATGGAAAGGGAGATAAATGGCACTGAAAGGAACATATTCCACTTCATTCTCTCCCTGAATTCAATCTCTCACCAGGTACCGGATGGTACCACCTCCCTCTCCCACTCTTGCCCAAAGCCAATTCTCATTTATTTGACCACAAAGAAGATCATGAGGCCAGTGGGTTCGCAAACAACTAACTCAGCAAGGGCCTTCTCCTCCAAGCAAACCTCCTTCTCTTTGGAATTTCGTCTTTATTTTCTTCATGCAAAAGAGAAAGAAATAAACAGGACAATGACTAGAAAGAGAAGAGGCAGAGAGAGATCCAAAAGATCCAGAAAATCACCAACAAGAGAATCTACTTGCTTCTGTACTGTAAAGCCCCTACCATCACCACATTGTGCTTAAGACGGACTTGACTTGGTGGTTCTGAAACAAGCACCAACACGGAAATCAGCTGGCCATACTATCTGTGGGTTGGTATGTGATAAACTCAATGCTATGCTCTGGGAGATGCCAGCATGAAGAGAAGGACAGAGCAATGGCATGTAACATTCCTTATAGTGTCACCCTGGGCAATTTTTTTAATCTCCCTGTGACTCAGTTATTTTATCTGTAAAATGAATATAATAACCTCTACCTCAAAGATTGTGATGAAATTAAATGACAGAGCCTAGTAAAAGAGACCTCTTCCTCCCAGCTTTTCTGCACTCCACCTCTCCTTGGCCAATGAACACATGCTCTCAGCTTACCATCTCTGCTGAAGGCTTGGGGCAGAAGGATTAATAGAACAGACCATGGTCTGTGACATGGTCACAATACCTCAGTCAAGATTCATCACCTTTTCTCTCCACTGTGACACCAACATTCCCCTCACCTCAGCAAGCACTTTAGTGGGTGGAAGCTCCTAACCTAGAGACAGCCTGGATATTCCCCTCCAAGGGGACAGAACCTTTCCAGACTGTGGTTGTACAGTGGTGACAGGGTAAGGCTTTGAAGTCACTGCAACAAACTTAGGTCATGTGGACATGATTGGATCTGACCACTGCAGGGGGAGGATTGTATCTCGCGTCACTTCTCCGTTCTTCCTGGCTCACCTTTCTTGCCGCCTGTTGCCATGCTAACCAGCATCACACAGGTATAAGTTGAGCCCGCTCTTCCTAAGCTACAAGCTGCCACCTGCAGTCCTTCTCCAAAGACAGGAACCACTGAAGCCAGAGCACTGGTACTACAGGGCCTGAGCACCAGCCTAGCTGCTGGCCACTCCTGATACCACAGTTCATTCACCAGGTCATTAACCTTGAGTGGGAAGATTGGCTCAGATGGTCACATTTCAAGGACCCTTTCCTGGTTCTCATCTTCCATTTGCCCCAATTCATTCACAGATACACATGCTTGGATTTAGATATGGACTCTTCTGATCAGGAAGTATATTACTGAAAAAATTTGAGAATCCTTTGTTATACACACAAATGCACATACACACACACACAGACAAACAGACAGAGAGGAAGAGAGATAGAGAAAAACTTCTTCTAATCTAAAGATCTTTGTAATTGTTTTAAATTAGCCTACTTTCTGTAACAAAGTTCTATACACAGAGTCCCAGACACGCACACACACATGCACACATGCACATGCACACACACGCACACACACATACAGTGTCTTAAACAAATTGACAGAGAATGGGAGAGTATCCTGTTTACTGTGTAAGGAAACACCTTAATGATATTCTTAGAAATAGTATCTTTTCTCAGAATCACTTTTCTTTTTGATATTTAATATTTGTTATTACCAAATTTTTATCTGTTTTTCAGAAATACTTTGCAAAGTCTATCTTTGTTGCTGTGAAACTAAACTCAAAGAGCAAGGATCCCTGTGTATATTGTTAATAAATATTTTGAGGTTTCTTTAAGTAGCATAGCTTCACAGAGCTGAGAATGCAGAGTCACAAAGTGTTGAAAAGGTATCACATCTGTAAGTACCACCTAAATTAAGCCTAAATTAACACCTTGGAAGATTCCCCCTCAAAAGCTTTGCTTGTTATCCAAGATCAGGAAAGCTATGAAGGGAAAGCCAACAGTAAAGCAAGTAGCCAAGAAACAATTTTTATGTTAATCACGACTTCGGACACATTTTCCCATGCGTTAGTTTAATCACTGTGATCTGGAGGAGGGGACACTGTGATTGGCCAGACCCTGGTCACATTCTCACACCTGTGACTTAGTGAAGCAGAGGACCAGGAGTGACAGTTCTAGCACTAGTGCAGTAGGCTTTCAGAAACAACAACATCTAGTGGGAATTCACAGCAGCATAAAGGAAAAGAATTAAATTATTTGGGGATTCTTTCTATAAACCATGGGCCGAGGTCCCATTTCACTGATCTACATATGAGACCTTAGTCCTACCTCTTCTCCTTGTCCCGACAGCCTTTTTGTAGGTACAGTTAGTACCCTGGGCAGTTTGTCAAAATTGTGATGGAGATGAACCAACTTGGATTTGTGAGCCACTTTAACCATCATTCCCACATACAGTGTGTTTTTAAACACCCACAGGACTATTGCTCTACTGGATTGTACTTCTGTGTGGACAAATAAATTGAAATTGAAGCATTATCACAGCAGAGTCTAAGATTTCAAGCCTGGATGATTCTGATCATAATTCACTCTGTAAATGCTCACCAAGGAACCTCTGTGACATCAAGCAATGCTCTGCAGAGACACGGAGACGAAACAGGGCCAGCCTCTACTTCAAGGCACTATGGTCCGCCACATTGCTACCTTGGCCAGCAACTGGAGAGGAAGAATAGTGTTGTTGAGTTCTCCTAAGTGTTGTTCTTGTTTGGAGCCATTGATTCTCCTGGAGGAGCTTGTCATGCTGGTTTCCCTGATATGAACTCAGCCATTATCATCAGAGGAGATCAAGACCTTGTCACTGAGAATGACTGCGGTTCACTTTGGGGGAGCTCTGGTCCTTATTTTGAGCACAGTTTCCTGGCTCCAGAAGGGAAGATGTGTGCTGTTCAATCTCCAGGAAAAGTCTGTCATGTTGGCTTTCTGATATGAACTCAGCTGTTCTTATCATCAGAGGAGTTTGGGACCTCATTGTTGCTGAGGATGGCTGTGGTACTTTTGGGGGGAACTCTGGTTCTTATTTTGAGTCACTTTTTGGCTCCAGTGCAGAATCCTCAACCGACTGGAACAGATTCTTCACCGCACTGACCTTGGGGCCTTCCCTGTGCAGATCTGTCAAACAGACTTGCATAGGTCATTGTCGTGGGTTCTGGGCCTCCAGCTGGACTTGTGAGAGACATTGTCATGGGCTCTAGGTCTTCAGCTGGACTCATGCAGGACATTGCTATAGAATCCAGGCCCTTACCTGGATTCCTTGGGTCTCAGATTTCCTGTGTGAACAGATTTTCTGCACTTCTTGAATTTAACTCTTGGGTGACTATTACAAAATAATACTGTAAATTATGTGTCCTGTATTGTCTTATTCTCCTTGCAAACCCCTGACTACAGTAGACAGATTCATAATTCGTCCAGAAGATATAGAAGTGGGGTCAAGGAGTACTATATCCCCCTCCCCTGGTGAATTTTACAAGTCTCATCAATTTCTGCCCAACAAAATATTTTCATTTGGATTTTTAATATAAACATGATAGATTTTATGAAGTTAAATCTTTTCTAAAATTCTGACACCCTGGCCAACAAAACTTGGCTATCACATCTTTAATTTCATTAACATGAGTAAAGGAAATGAGCGTTATGCAAATGTGGATTAATCAGCCATCACATTCAGAAAAAACAGCCATAAAAGCAACTTCTGGCAGTACCCACCACAGTAGCATTCTGGATGGAGAGACTCGTAAGTGATCCAGATGCCCTTGTCAGAAGATCGTAATGACCATTTTAGCCTCATGTCATTATATTACTTAATCAAGCATTCTTTATTTTGATCCCACAAGTATTGAGTGAGTAGGAGCTGAGGGAGTTAGGTTATGAAACCTTCTGTATATCTATTTGTATTCTCTTGACTTACACAAAGGCTGAAATATCACTAGGTTAAAATCTCAAATTCTGGGGTACAGTTATAAACAACACAGCAGGTGCACTAAGCAGATGATGCCATTTGATGCATTTCTTAGTTACTTTTCCCATTGCTGAGACAAAATACCTGACACTGAAAGTTGGAGAAAAGGTTTATTGTAGCTCTGTCTGAAGATGTTTCATTCCATAGTTGGCTGGTTCCAGAGCAAGGTGGCATGGAATAGGGATGCTGCAAAGGAGAAACAGTCAGTCCAAGGCATGGCAGGGCAAGGCAGGCAGAAGTCAGCAAGCAAGCAGCAACAGCCAAAGTAGCCTTCCATCTCTCCCTTTATATTCTGCCTATTGATCTGTGCCACCCATACCCAGGGTGGACACCCTTAATCCTAGCATCACACCCTTAATCCACATTCACACATCCTAGATCCAGCCACCAATGAGTGCATGAGGCTTTGAGTGGACAGCCAGATATAATCCATAACAGTGTACTGATACAGGATACCCAGGGACAGTGTGACATGCTTGTGCCCTTCCTCCTTATTCTCTGCTGCCACCATACTGAAATGTACTGTTAGTGTATGTGCCTGGAGAAAAATGTCTTCTGCTCCCTAAACACTTTTTGCCATGTTCCAGTTTGGTAGGGATCAGGGACACCAGTGAAAATCAGCATGAGCAGCTATTTAAAAGATAGCAAGACATATTATAGTAGCCATTTTGGATTTACTATTAGCTTGTTTTGAAGTCCTTTATTGCATTCATTGTTTTATTTTTATTGTTTCTATTCTATTCTGTTCTGTTCAATTTTTACTATGTTCAAAGGTATCTGCAGCTATTCTGAAGACAACAAAAGATATTATGGTAAGTATTGTTGATTTTGTAAGGTTTTGAAGTCCTGTATCACACTGGTTTATTTTGATTGGCTTTATCCTGTTTTATTTTCCTTGGTTTTATCCTCTTAAAAAAAAAAAAGAAGTGGCAGCAGGGGTGTTAAGAGCTAACTCATCATCAGGGAAGAAGACTTAAGCAATGATGAGCCAAACCTAATGCTAGGGCCTGACATTGGTAGATAATGGCTGTTGGCCTTACATGGCAAGTGACACAGCAATGTGTGCTGATCCAGCTGTACTGCTGTCGTGTGTATGCTGGTGAGGAAGAGATCATGTGGCAACTTCTCTCTGGGACTTTTGCTTAACTAAGAGCTTGTCTTGGTTACTTTTTACTCGTTGCTGAGACAGAATACCTGACACCCAAAATTAGGGAAGTAGAGGTTTATTTCTTACAGTTCTTGAAGGTTTCAGTCCATTCTTAGTTGGCTCCGAGCAGCATGGCATGGCGGGGCAGCCATTCATGGCGGCTGCCAAACAGAAAGGTGAACCAGCAAGAGAGAGAGAGAACAAGAGAGAGAGAGTGAAGACACACGTTCTTCCCTCTCTTACACGTACATTGGCTTCACCCCTGCAGGAGCAACACTCACATCACCAAACCCAGCACCAGACAACAAACTAATCACAAACGCCAGACTTGGCCCTGTCCATGCCATGATTACATGAGACTTTGTGGGGACACAGGATCAAACCCATACAGAGCTGTTCCTTTAGAGTAATGATAAGGGATCTTTGGCCTTAAGCCCTATAGAAATGTGAGGAATTAATATGCAAGATTTAAGCTCATCTAGCTGTGATAACTATTAATAAACAGAAACCACATGCATACAAATACAGGAAGAACCCTCTGGTCTCTAAATCTGTTGGGGGAAAATATATCTGGAAAAGCTAAGATTCTAGCAGCAAGCACAGAGACTCTGTGTCATCAATAATTAGATTTCATCAAACTAGAGCTTCATCATCAATTTGACCAACCCAGAGGTACTTAGGACATATGTGCTTACCAGTTTTGCTCCCTTGAAGATTTTCAGGGTAACCCACTGGCTTCTCAGAGCTTACTGATTCCTTTTCCTTGTCTAAGATAAGTCCCTCTACTTAGGTCTTAGATTCTAACCCTGTCACTTACCTGAGCACTTTTTCCCAGCAATTTTCTTTCTTCTGACATCATTAGTTTTTCTATTGGATCACTACTATAAGCTTACACAAATGCTATTATTTTCCCATCTTTAAAACAAATGACTGTTCTTCTCACTCTATTTGTTCCCCTACCTCCAGTCCTATGTTTTTGTTCTCTTCAAAGGGCAATGTATACTAGTCAAGCACTTTCTCCCTTTCTCTCTTAAACATGCCAAAAGATTTCTTCTTCCTGAAATTGCTCTTATTACAGGTACCCATTACTTACATGCTCCTAAGTATGATGACTGAATTTCAGATATTTTTTCTAACCCTAACCCTAACCCCTAACCTTGATCCTTAACCCAAACCCTAACCGAAATCCTGACTCTAACCCTAATCCTGTCATTTTAGTTTTGTTCTAATTTAACCTATTCACAGCATTCGGCGTGAGTCATGCCTTTCTCCCCAATCCACTGTCCCTCCCTGACTTTCCAGTTAGCCCTCTCTCTTTGTGTCTCCTCCTAGTTCAGTGATTAAACATTTGACTTCTTTTGGTTTTCCTCTCCCCCACCTTTATCTGCTCTTACTCCCTTGGTGATCTGATCTAGCCTCATTGTTGTACATTCCCTCTAGCCCTTGATGACTCCCAAATTTATGTCTGCAGCCCAGACCTTTCTCCTTAACTCCAGACCCAATCATTCAGCTGTCTACTGGATACCTCCACATTGTCATATATGTGTTCAAAACCTAGCTCCTGATCTCTATACCTGTGTCAAGAGCATCCTTTCCTATCTCAGTTGATAACAACTCTATCCTTCCAGCTGCTTAAACTAGAAACTTTAACTTCATTATTGACTTCAGTGTTATTCTCACACTTCCCACATACCATATGTCTGGGAATTCTGTATTTCAAAATATAACCATAATTTGACTGTTCCTTACTACATTCACTGCTATCACACTGGTTTGAACCACTATCATTTCTCTCAGAGAGCTATAGTAACCTCCTGATGACCCCACTCCTCAAAGATCAAAGAGTCAATAATTTTAAAACTGTGTGATGGACAAAGATGTACTTTATTATACTATTCTGTCTGCTTTTTTATTTAAAATTACCATAATACAAAGTTTAAAAAAAGAAAGAAAAACAAGTCAGATCTTGCCATTCCTTGGCTTATGCCCTTATCTTGATTTCTGCCTCGCTTTAGACACATGTCGAAGACTTCTACTGTCTCCCTCCTTCACTTATTCCAGTGGCACTGCAATTTTCCCTCTGTAGGGCCTTTGGTTAGTCTACTCTGTCTGCCAAGAATGCTCTTCCAACATATCTGTACCTCCTACCAACTTTGTTCATCTGTTATCTTCTCAATGACACCATATTGTTCATCTTATTTAAAACTTCAATCTTGCTGGGCTTGGTGGAGCATGCCTGTAATCCCAGTACTAGGGAGCCTGAGATGGGAGGATCACTGCTAGTTCAGTGCTAGCCTGGGTTACAAAGTGAGTTCAATGCTAGCCTGAACTGTATAATGAAACTCTGTCTCAAAAAGACAATAAATAAATAAATTAATTAATTAATAGAAAAACTTGCAATCTGCCTCTCTAGCATTCTCAACCCCCTTTACTCTGATAAATTCTTTTTCCTAAAAGAGCTAATCACTTTTCATTATACTGCATCATTCACTTACTTGTTTTTATTGTTTATTATTTTTGTTGCTTACTGATTTTTGTCCATCTCCCTACCTGTCTCCTAAAACACAAGCTCCTCAGAATTAAGTACCTGTCTGTTTTGTTCACATAAGTATGCCAAGCACCTAAATAGTACCAAGGTCCAAAGCTATGACATGTAATATGTGGCATTCAATATTTGTTTAATGAATCAATAGATGAACAGTAAAGCAGTAAGAAACACTGATTCTGACTTGTCCTGTCACATATCTTGACTACAGGAAAAGAATGTGCTGGTCATGCCACCACAGTTGCTTCTGGTCCATTTAACAGTCCTTTGTTGTAGTGGTGGTGGTTGTTAAAATGGCATATGCCAGTCTTTGTGTGATAGTGAATATATTAGGTAAAGTGCCTTTTATTCTGATTACCCTCTATACCTTAATAAGGGAGATCTTCAGAGACTTGGAAGGGGAAACCTACAAACCTAATGGACCTGACTTCCTTAGCTCCATTTAGCTTTACTGATACTAAACCCAGGAGTTAGGAAAAACCAGACCACAGGCAGGCAGGCAAACTTTTGTCTCTAAGGAAACACGGAAACCAGTCAGTGTAGAGAATAGAAGGTCTGCACAGATGGGGTCACACACAGGCAAAGACTGAAGCACAAATAGCAGCCAGGAGAAACCAGGTCCTTGGGAGAGCATGTCCTGACTATCAGTGCCCACTTGGAATCTCTGTCACCAGATGGTCTAGAGAATCTCTCTGTCTCTCACCCTCCCTCCCTCCCTGTCTCTACCTATTTATCTCTGTCTCCATCTTTTCTTTCTCTCCTTGATGCCCTGATGAATCTTGAATCCTTGAAACAAACCCTTTAGTCAAGCCTGCTCTCTGTTCATTGAAAAGGCATCCTTGGGTCAGGGCACCCAAGCCGTGATGTGTCTGACCCCTGGGACATTCCAGTGGAAGCACACCAGTCAATTCCAGACATTGGTCCAAAGTGATCAATACAGGCTCCTGAGCTGAATTCTCAGAAATATGGATTCAAATGTAAATATGACAGGAGCTAGGAATATGCTTTCAATAGCTACTTAGACTATTCCATTTGCAAATCAGTTTGGGAAATCACCATAAGCACTATTTCCAGAAACAGAGGCTCAAAGCATTTTTAGAGTATAAATGTGGGTCTTTTTAAATTTTTGGACAGAATTTGCATTGCAAATATACAGGCAAGTCTTATTGCACACATCTATACTAGCTCCCTCCTGAATGTAAATGGTACACAAAAGGTGTAAAAATCAACCTAAATAACCTTCAGGATTTCTGTAAGATGTGAGCTCCTTTTTCTGGCAGCCTTACATTGGTCTGTATATGCAAAACAATCATGAAATACAGCAAAGCTCTTCGTGTGGTAGGCAACCAGCACTATACTAATTCCCTGGAGGTCACTTAGTCCTATACTAGGGTCACACTGACAGAGGGGTAGACCAGGTGGGGGCTTAATAAATTTTATGACTACCAATAACAGTCCAAGTGATGCAGCTGAGATAAAAGAGCTAATCAAATTTCACACTCCAAGGCATGAGCTGATTATTGCTGGGCTGAAAGGGGATTTATTTCCTGAGGTTCTGACAGGCAAAAGAGGCCAGGTGTACTCTGTGAGCTTCACACACTACTGACCACCTTCCAAAAGGAAGATCCATGAGTTTGAATGCCCAATGCCAGGGGCTTGGCTTTCATAGTTTCTCAGCTCAAGGACAGAGGGAGGCCTTAGGAGAACCTCCACAGGTACATGATTTGCAGAGACAGATGGATCAGGACTATATGAGGGCACCCAAAGAACTCATGTGCCAGGGGTTGGCCCAATCTAGAAAGGAAAGAGAATAGTAAAGACCTCTGCTCCTCTTATTTAGTGTCTCAACTGTTAGAAGAACTGGTCTCATCATTTGTGATCTCAAGATAATTTGTTTTCCCAGTGCCTGTCTAGAATATCATGATAGAAAACTGCAAACTCAGAAAATCCTTTCAGGAGAAGACTTGGGTGTTGCAAAGTAACCAAACCATGGGTTGAAGAATCATAACTGTAACCTATCCCCAGATCTTCTCCAGTCCTGCAGTGCCTCTTGTATGGAATTGAAATAAGACTAAGCTGCACCTCTCTGTATACCCACAATGTTCTCTCCAGAGTCTGTGGTTCAAGACAGTCCCACTGTAGTAGGTAGGCTGTCCCCTCTTCTCTCCTCCTAAGCAAATCCTACTCATTCTTTGGATCTTAGTTCAAATGAGTCTACTTGTATCCAAAGTCTTCTTTAACTACCCCAGGTCACAAAATGCTTACCAACTTCAGAATTCCTTCCAAATTGTACTACTAAGCATCATAGTGTGCACAGAGATTATCTCTATCCTTGTTTAAATGAACAAATATAAAGCTAATATATTTAAAAGAGAGAAATCTTATTTTGAAGATGGGTCTTCATTTCACCAACTCATTAGCTAAGTGAACCTTGGAAAGTTCCTTCCCTTCCCTAAGACTTGAATTCCTCATATGTTAAATGCAGAAAAATCATATTTTGTGGGGTAATTTTTAAGATTAAAATGATAAATGTAAATCATATGGAACACAGCAGGCATCTGATACAATTTTAATACTTCATTTTTCATATGCACCTATTTACCAATACAAGTTTAAGCTATTTAAGGATAGAACTGAATCTTATGCATTTCATAGTCTTCATAGGTTAGTGCCCACAGTAAGTGTTCATGAAATATTTTGAAGTAAGTACTAAAGTATATTTAGGTTAAGATTGTTTCCAAAATACTAGCATGCAGAGGGCAAGCTTATGTTTATGTCCATGGTAAAGAAAATGTCCTTTGTCTAATAATTCTAGAAGGAAATGATTAGTGGATTATAGATTCCAGTTAAAGATCTGGAACCCAAAAATCCTGATATTGGGAATATAGGGGTGGAATTTGTATTGCAAGAATAAAAACATAGCAAAAATTGAGACATAGAATAGAAACCTTTCCATTTCCCAGTGGAAGTAGGAAGAGACTAGGTGAAAGACCTCAGGAAGGAATCAGGATGACACATTCAGATAGCAGAAACCAGTAATAAGAACAACCTTATAACAAACTCAGGTATCCTGACTTAGGATGCAAGCTTTTCTTTGGTATCTGTAAAGTCAGGTCTCGATTCTGGTATGACCACCCCAGGTGAATCAGGAACCTGAAGGTACTTGCCTGAATTATGTATCCAAAACTTCCTCTAGGAAATAATGACACACATTCAAAAAAAAAAAAAAAACTAAACAAGAAGAAAAAAAAAACTTCAAGGCATACAACCTGATTTAATTTTGGACTACTCTAAGAGCAACCATGCTGTCACTATGTGTACCAGAAAAAGACAGAGGAAACTAATGGGCTTCAAAGACAATCATAGAAGGGGCTGCTGCTGTTATATCATGTCTAAAAACTCAGTCAAACTGATCGCTCCACATTTGCATTCCAGAAAAGAATAAGCCATCTTCCATTCTCCCATCAACCTCCTTGGGCCATTCTCTTGTTGTTTCTTTCTTGAAAGCCTTCTGTGTGTGCAAAAGGGGAAAACATGCCTTCCTGGGTCAAGGCCAGCACTCCGAAGTCTAGGGTGGGCCCTCTGATTTACTGCTGGAGCCTCACCTTGAATTCCTCTTCTACCATCAGGTGTTGCACTACCATCAGCCTTGGAAAAGCCTCATAACTCAGGATGACAATATACAGACCATTAAGCCTACATACTTCAACAAAACTGCCTCACTGCTGTCTCTGCTTCAGGTTATAAAGATTTCTCACAGCTCACACAGGCCTCTCTAGCACTGGACTTGATGGCTGGCCCTCAGAAGGCCACTTCCAAGACCAAAGACATTTTTCTCTCAAGCTCTCTGTCTACATAGGCCTCAAAGTACCATGCAGTAATTTTGATGGTGATTGCTTAGAGATATTACCCAGGCATGGCCCATTCCTTAGATCTCAAAATTGGTAATCAAATCTAGCTTAACTACCTCAAAACACACCCCCATTCGTATCTACACTAAAACATGAAAGCCAATTTCTCCAATTCTTATGACTGGAGAAAATCCACAACCTTCATTGCAAAAATCTGTCTACTAGGTTTATGATGATGAACTAATATCTATGGTGTAAGTTAAGATGGCCCAGTCAAGTGTCACCATCCTGAAAACTCTCTTGTAACAAGAAAAGTTCCTGAAGCCTGGTGGAGAAGACATTTTTCCTGGACCCACAGAAGTTGAACTCTACTGAAACTACCACTTTCTAGCTGCCCTTGGTCAAGATTCCTCAGCTCCTTTTCCTCAGCCCTCAAACCCAACTTCTACCACTAGGCAGAATAGCAGAAATTGAAGGATGACATTGTCAAACAGCAAAATTTTAAAGACAAGTGACAAATTCAAGAGTATTGACATCAAAATTTACAAGGATACATGACATTTGCCAAGGACATTAGCCAACACCATTTTCCATGATGCTACAGCCAAAGGCGACAAGATGAGACCATCTCAAACTTTTGTCCTTCTCTAGGGCCTGTTGATGGAATCTTAATTGTGAAACGCTGCATACAACATGCTGTACAAACTAAACTCTAAGGATTTTAACTTAATATGCACTGGCATTTATTTTGAATTAGAGCTCTACTTCATTATCATAACAGATGTCTGCCAGTTTAAACTTCTCATAGCAATGTTCATATAAATCAACTGTGGCCAAAACAACTTTTTGAAATGTTGAAAATGTTCTGTTCACTAAGAAGCCACTTATGGCTATTGAGCACTGAAAAAGCATTTGGTACAACTGAAGAGCTAAGTTTTATTTATGTAAATTTAAATTTAGCCACAAGAGGCTAGTGGCTACCATATTGGATAGCACAAATTCTAGGTGCTCACAACAGGGGATTATGCTTGCTTCCCCAGCATTTTGAAAACCCCAGGATCATAACCTAGAGCAGAATAACAAGCAGCTGAAGAGGTGGAATTAAAATGAGGCTCATGTACATCAAATACTAAAACAAGTGTGAGATAGTCTCCTCCAATGAAGTGTTTACAAAGGAAATGATCAGTTGAAGTAGTTTCATGATTTTGGCCCCTCACAGCAGGCTACAGAAAGAAATGAAAATATCAAGCAAAGAGAATGTATTGAAGAGATTCTTCGGAGAAAGCGGCTGCTACTGTCTGTACCCTTCCCACAGTCTGGTCAGGTGAAGATGATAATGACTTCTAGAGACTCCTGATAGAGACGTTCTGGTTAGAACTGGTTAAATCCCACTCAAGAAGACTGTCTGCAAGAGCAAGGGAACTCCAACAGCAGGAACTGGGCAACATGAACCCAGTGTTGTGGAAGTAAATGTTTAAGACTCCACTCTCTGAAGAGGAGGAAAAAAAAATTCTCTGAAGTGCTGAAGTGTTTTTGTTTGTTTTCTTTTGTTTGCACTTGCCAGTTTCCTGAGTGCCAATTTCTGTGGCCAATTTTCAGTTGTCAGTTTAAAGCCCTGAATATGGAGTTGGGAATGGACATGCGGAGTCAGCTTTTGTGAGCAGGCACAAGGCAGACCCACCACATCACCATGAGCCAGGGCTTGAAGGGAAGCAGCTGACCTAGGAAATGAAAGACCAACCCCACTGTTCAAGACTTGCATGTGAGATGCAAGTCACAGGGGAGAGAGAATGAGTTTCAACCTCTTTCCAGAATGAGAGCAAAAGCCACTCAGCCAAGGGAGAGCTTTCCTGTGCCCTTATCTTTATTCCCTCCTCTCTGCTCCTCAGACCTTGCAGAATATAAAGTAGTTAGGAAATCTGCAAAGGGTGGGTGAAAAAGCAGAACCTTAAAGGCAAGCAGCTGTGTACCAGCCTTAGCCCAGGAAAGAGGAAACATCTCCCCTTTGCATGAAGACTGAGACCGGAGTAATGTCACAGACTGATTCTAGTCACTAAACTGAGACTGTATGTTTAGACTTACTATGACCATCTATAACGTGCCAAAGATTTTTCTGGGTGTAATGGGAGCCGCAAACTAAAAATGATAGGTTGAGTTTTTATTATACCATAAGTTGTGCACATTCAACAAACTGTTGACAAAACTTTTCTCTTGATTGAAGATTAAAAATAGAACCAGATTTTAGCACACCTCCTTCCTTATCTTTGTTTTTACAACATATCTCATCGTTATTAATATAAGAAATCATCACCATCAGGGATTCCTAAAATCTTGATATTTATTAAGATACAAAATATGATATTTGAGCCAGGCGTGGTGGTGCACGCCTTTAATCCCAGCACTCGGGAGGCTGAGGTAGGAAGAGCGTTGTGAGTTCGAGGCCAGCTTGGGCTACAACGCGAGCGAAAGGTCGACCTGAGCTACATAATGCAACCCTTCCTCAAAAAATTAGGGCTGGGAGTTTGGCTCAATGGCTTATGCACCTGTCTGGCAGGCGTGAAGTTGTGAGTTCGATCCCCGGTGCTGCAAAAAAAAAAAAAAAAAAAAAAAAAAAAAAAAAAAATTGGGCAGGACTACAGCAAACAGGGCACATAGCCTAAACAATCTTATCTAAACAATGTGTGCACTGGAGGACAAAGTTGGTATTAAAGTAAAAACAAGATGGCAATCAGTGTGTTCCTCCTGATGTGTAGAACAGTCAACCCTATGAAACCCCAGTCATACATATAGCTCCGTAGTAAAGTACTTGCCTAGTATTCACGAAGTCCTGGGTTCAAATCTCAGCACGTAAGCAAATCTCAAATTCAAAAAACAGATTCCAAAACTTAAAATTAAGAAAACAAAAGCTAATTTGAAAAATATTAATAAGAAAAGAGCAGTTATCTTAAGGAATGTTCCAAAACCCTCAAAATCAATTGAGCAATCCATAAACTCTGCCTTCCTATATTTCAGGGGGCAAGATAAGGTGGAATATGGTAGAAGGTGACAGGTTGTAGAGGGTGAACTCTCCTGGCCAACTGGTGGGCTCCAGTCTATGGCTGCATTGGCAAACCTCAAAGAGATTAGAAGACAATACTGCAAGGATGAAGCTGTCAGATGTAAAGAACTCTATAGTTAGACTTTACCTAGAGGAGCTTATTCTGTAAAGCATCCTTTCTGCTTATGCTTTTTAAAGTTGAGTGCTATCTGTAGGTCTTAAAATGGCCTTTAAGATGACACTTCATCTTCATCAAAACTCAATCCTTGCTGGCCAAGTCAGGATCACTTCAAAAGCAGGAACTATTCATCTTGAAAGTTTCTTCCTAAAATTCAATGCCTTTGCATGGAGCTGTGTTCTCAGATCTCCTATGGTTGAACACCTAAAGGAAGAACTATGTATGCAGTTCCCACCAAGGTATGGGATAAACAAGCACATGAATCCATTCTTTTCCTCCCATCTCCGACACTGACTCATGCTATCTTCTGACTTTCAGCTAAGCACATTTCAGATGTTGGCTACTCAATCCATCCAGAAGCTAAGCACTGAGCTGAGGACTCAAGAAGACTCTCAAAAGTTTCGATGAGCACCCAAAGCTTAAAGAGGAGGACAGTACCGTGCTCCCCACCTGAGAGACTGAGTGTTGGAAGGTGTCACACAGAATGCTGTGCTTTATCTTCCATTCCCAAAAGTCTTCCATCTCCTTCTAGCTTCCTGATTTTAAGCAGAAACTCAGATGATTCTTTTTTTTTTTTGCATTTGATTTTATTGGTACATTTCAGATATACATAACAATCACATTCAACTCAGGTGATTCTTAATCCTTTCTGGATCTTGGATCTATCTGAGAATTGCCAAAAGTACTGAGATTCCCAGAACAGTGCACACTTGTACAGAGTCAGATATTTCTCCAATTCTGCATATAATTTTAAGGGGGTTCACAGACAACACTCCCCCACCACACCCCACAGTGTGTGAACCAAGATTCTGCAGTTCTGCGTTCAGAAGCTCTGTTTCCAGGCAGGTCTTCCATAGTTAATGCCCTTCAATATTGCCACTGGGTGCTCACCCCGCTTCCGCACTCCTTCTTACCTTCTCCAGCTGGCTGGGGTTCAGTATATGACTGCTTGCCAGTTGACCCGCCACCACGGACTACTCAGTAGTTGTTTTCTGGCTCTAGAGGAAACAGCCAAATTCCCCTAAGCAAATCTTGTCTTAGTTATTGATTTTTCCCCACTTGATGGTTTTTCATAATCCCTGATTAAATTATAAACCACTGCATCTGCCATCTGCTACCTCAGTCTCTTGAACCAAGCTTTCAGTTTCTTTGGGGCCTTTCAACAAACACAGCAAGTTTTGGAACTGTGTACTTCATTCTGTCACTCATTTAAATACAAAAATCTATCAAGCATCTAACTGTCAGCCATTTTCTAGGTATCAGGGATATAGCAATGAATGAAACAGATCTCATCTTAATGTATTCTTTTTCAAAATGGTAATTCTAACTATTGTAACTTTAAAACAATAATAATAATTATAATAACCCTATAAATCATAGGTTCTATCTTAAATATTTAATATGTACTATGTCATTATTTTTCAAAATACTCAATGAGGTAAGTATTAATATTGCCTTCATTTTACAAATGTGAAAATCAATAATTTCCAGTAATTTAAACAAACTAGAGAGGAACAAAGACATGATGTAACATCAGTCAGTTTATATTTAAAATACCTTTAGATTCAACATCCTTGGTTACAGTTACAAAGCAAAGTTAAACTCTTTAGCACCACTGTAATGAACAGATGTCTCACCAAAAAGTTAGTCCATCAGTGTGCATGTATTTCAGTAGCCTGGGAGTTATCAGTGGTTGCCAAGAGGCTCAAAGCATAAATATAATTAACAGGCATGATGACTTTGTTAATCAGACAATGAATTGAAGATCCTGACAAGAGTATGACGTACATGAATGAGGATGTCAGGTTGAGGATTACCGGAGCTGAACTGACAGTCAAGGGACAAAAGAGCCAAAAGTTATTGAAAATATATTTTCATATTGCACATGCACACACACACACACACACACACACAGTGGTGGACAGAAGAGATTATTCTAATCTTGAGGCAACAACTAAAGAAAGTATAAAGTAGGTACTAAAGGAATTGACCAGTCTGAAGAAAATATTTTAAAAGAGCAGTTTTCAACCTACATGCCCATCAATGGACAGCTGGATAAAGAAAATGTTATATATATATACATATATATATATATGTGTGTGTGTGTGTGTGTGTGTGTGTGTGTGTATGAATTTTATTTGGACATAAAGAAGGATGAATTCATGTCATCTGCAGGAAAATGAATAGATCTTGAGACCATAATGTTAAATGAAATAAATCAAACACAGAAAGTTAAATATTGCATGACTTCTTTTATATGACAAACTCAAAACACAAATAATCAGTAAAATAGAGAAGAAATGGTAGGAAACAGACAGGCAGACTGATGGGGAAGGGAATCAGGAGAAGAGAGGAAAAGGTAGCAGTGGGGAGGAAAGGGCACAGAAAATAGCCAAGATATATGTAGGTACCAATTTTCCAAAATGAATGGAAACATTATGTATCACAAATACATAATGATTTTTCCAAAGGTTTTCTTAAAAAAGGGCCATTTTCTGTTTCATAGCTTCCAAAGACCTCAGTTCAGGTTAATAGAAACTCGAAAACAGCATTTAGGACTGAGAATACTTGAGAACAGTAACTCCTAGACAAGGGTGATTCCGTGTTTTATAGGGTTCGAACATTCCACTATCTGGATGACCCTCCTTAAAAATGACTGATGCCAAATTAGACTGAAGGCCTTTGAAGGGTCCCTGAACCTTAAGCTATGTGGGTTTCACAGCCCAACCAGCTCTGCCCAAGAGGACGTCAGATTCAGAGAGGAGGCTGCTAAGAAAGACATCCTTTGTTACTGTCAGGCTACAGTGCCAGCGATGTGACTGAGAACCCAACTTGAGGAACTTCACAACTTAGGGAACAATTATTGAGAAGCACTTTGATAAGAAGATATAAGACAACAGTGGAGCTCATTTGAAGGGAGGCTTTTGCTGATCCACCACTGAAGGATACACACAAGGTCAATGAGCTACCATTTTGCTTATCCATTTTAAAATTTGTATACTGCTAAGCCAGCCTCCAGCTAGAAGATACAGTATTGATGTACAATCTACAAAAATATAGCTACATAGGCAGACAAGGTAGAAAGACAAGTGCCCTCTGGGCACACAGAGCCCCTCATCCCACTCCTCCAAAGTGGGTGGTGTGAAAGAGCAATGTGGTGGTGCTTTGTGACAAAGCAGAAAGCATTCTTCTCTCCCTGTGTGATGTTGTTCTTGTAGGGAGCAAGGCCGAGCAAGGGAAATGCAAAGTGGCTTTCAGCCCCGGTTCATCCTCTCAGCTGGGCACTGCTGTGCAGTGTTTCATCTGCTCAACTGAACACAGCAGTCCTGTGTCTCGGGAGTACTGACTTTAGCAGTATGCCCACAGGGACTTAAAAATGTACAATTCTCTGACCCAGAAAGTCTCCTTTTGGGATATATCCTATGAAAAATCAGTAAAAGGACAAAGACATATGCAGAACTAATAGTGTAGAAGTAGTATTTATTTAGTGAAAAATGGAAAACAACCTGTATGTCGATAATAGAAAACTGATCAATAAGCTGTGACTCGGCCTTGTAATAAATTACTAACCACCTATTAAGTGAATTTTTGGTAACAGGAGGAAGAGTTCATGATGCAACTGCAAATTAAAAAGCAGGAAAGGAAACCATGCAGAGTGTTAAAATATATGTGTCTGTTAAAGATATCTAAGAAGGAAAAATATTGAAAGTAGTTATCATTAGGTAGTGGAATTACAGACAATTTTAATTTTCTTCTTTATAATTTTACATATTAAAATAAACACCTTTTCTTTGTAAACATTATACACTCATCACTACTGCAAACACACATTTTTAAGTGATATCCAGACCTGAAGGGCAGAGACAAAGTAGGAGCAGGGAGTGAACACAGCCTTGATCTCACAGGCGTATTATTCGCACCTCATTGATTTCCACTTCTCAAGGAGTCCTGCGCCGCTGGTTGCTCTGTGTCCTGTACTTCATTGCCCTCCATCCCACAGTGATCGATGGGCACCGGAGGAATGTGATGCTTGCCTGTGACTGCCACTACCTTCCAAAGCATCGCCATGTACTTGAGCACTGAGACAAGACAGCTGTGGGTCACTAAAGATGCTTAGCCAGATATCGCCATAGAAGGTGAAGCTACTGACAACCAGGCCAGAGCAGCTAATTGACTTAGCTATTTACTCCCAAATTTATGGGGCACCACTGCTGAGTAATTAAATTTACTGAGCTATTTCCACAAGATATTAACTTTAAGTAATCCTCACTAAACATGAATTAAGAGCTAGGTTTGGGTTTTGTTTCGCTGTTTTTCATTGTGGAGTCAGTAATTAAAGATTATTCAATTATGATAATGTGTTTCTTTAAGGAATGGTTTTTGTAGCCAAATCCTGATGAACACTATGCAGCCTGGATGATGATAATGACTTGGGGAAAAAAAATAAAAACCTTCTGCAAAAATCCAATTCTTCTGCAGAGAGGGAGATGTGCTTTCTTCTAAACACGTTTAGTTATTCTCTAAACTTAATTCTAGAGTCATCTTTAATTGAAGACAGATTTTCTCCCTGTGTCCCTTTAGAGATGGACACAGATTTAGGCAGCACATATTTAGTAACTTGCATCCTAGGCACACCTAACATCCTGGACCACTTTAGTACATTGTGGGAGAAGTCAGAAATGTTGTGACAATTCAGCTGAACTGCTAACTTGACTGGTTTGGAAGCTGCCTACAGGATTAGTAAGGCACTGGGTGAGTCAGGGTGGCATGACCTTGGGATCTGTATCTGGTCCTTCACCTCTTCCTACCTAACGCTGTTCCTCTACTATGATTCTAGGCCACCATGAACTAAGTAACGTTGCTCCACTACCCCTTCCACCATGATGTTTCTGTCTTGGAGCCAGCCAGCCACGGAGTGAGCACCCTGAAATCATTAGTCAAAATAAAACTCTCTTCCTTTAGCTGTGTATGGTGAATTTTGAGTTCTAGCAATAGGAAACTGAATAATAAGAGGGCTTTTGAGTTCAATCATCATAATTACATGGTAGCATAAAATGGCCAGAAAGAGAGGCTCAGTACCCAAATCTTCCCTAAAGGATGGAAGGAGAGGCTCCTCTGGAGCCACACTGGCAGGACTGCAAAACCTGCCCTGGCCTCTTCTCTCTAAAACTACTCTTGCCTCAAGCTTCATCCATAAAGTTTATTGAGAGCAAGATGTTGATGCGCATAACATCCCTGGTGAGCGTGTAATCAGCACTCCTTCTGGCAAGTACTTAGCATCCACTGGAGCAGAAGGCAAATCCAAATATAAACTGACACATGGGCAAATTACAGCTCCTGCTATGCAAGAGCCAAAGCCCTCTCCATGGTCCTAATTCCCTCATGGAATCAAGGATGTTGCATCATAAACAGAAGAGGAAACACAAACTTCTGAATCAGGCTAGACCTGGGATTTAAGTCTCCCTAACTAGGGCAACTCTGCTTTGCTATGTCTCTGCATCTCTGCAATAGGGACAGAGCACATAATTCATGGAGGGTACCACTGTGTCAGTAAGAAATGCCTGGCACAGTTACTGACATGTGGGATTTGCTCCCTTCCACAGTTCCCAGGCTTCACTCATTCAGTCCTTGATACCAGTGATGCTCAACTCTGGCTACACTTGAGAATCACCTGTGAGAAATATTGACACATGAACCCTGTTTTAATTAATCTTTTGTATGTGTGTGTGTGTGTGTGTGTGTAAGAAATTGTCCCAAAGCTTATTGGCTTAGGGAAACATGCATTTATTGTCCCATTGTTTATGTGAATTGGGGAACTGATAGCAGTCTAGCAGGTAGGATTTTTGTTTATTTTTCACTTGCTCACTGTTTTATTATAATTATCATAACTATTGGTGCATATTAAGTACTAAGTAATGGATTTCATTATGACATTCTTGTACATGCATCTAATGTATTTGGATTGTATCCAACTTTCCTATTACCCTCTTTCATTCCTCTCTCATTTCCCCTTCCCTAGTAGTCTCCCTTCTATTTTCATGCCATCTCCTTTCCCCTGAACTCTACATATGAGAGAAAACATGTAATACTTGTCATTCTGCATCTGATTTATTTTGTTTAACATGATGATTTCCAGTTCCATGCTTTACAAGTGACATTGTTTCATTCTTCTTCATGGATAAGAATATTCCATTGTGTATTTATACTACATTTTCTTCATTCATTCATCCATTTACCAGCACCTAGGCTGGTTCTATAACCTGGCTGTTATGAATAGTGACATGATAAACACAGGTATGCATATAGCCCTAGAGTATATTGACTTTGATTCCTTCAGGTATGTACTGAGGAGTTAAGCTGAATTATACAATAGTTTTGTTTTTAGTTTTTTGGAGGGATTTTAATACTGTTTTTCATAGTTAGCCAAGTAGCTCAGATTCAGAATTTCTTACAATGCTGCAATAAAGTGTCAACTGGGTTGCAGTTACCTGAGACTTTACTGAACTAGGAAACTATACAATGAGTGACCGAATGATATGGTGAATGATTAAATAAAAATTATTATTGTAAAAGACATATTGGCATGAGCCCCCCTCAAAATACTCCCCCTTATTTCAAACACACTCATTGCATAATTTTTGCCACTTTCTGAAGCAGTTCTGGAAGCTCTCTTTCATGAGCGTCTTTATGAGGTGTGATAAAAATTATGGTGAATGCGGCTGCTGAATATCATCCAATGGAAACGTAGCTCATAAAACATTATAGTGTGTCTTCATCCATCTTCTTCACCAGACCTGAAACTGCAACTTGCAGTTCTTCCCCAAAGTCAAAATAACCATGAAAGTAACACATTTAAATTGATTCAGGGCATCAAGGTAGCCACAACAGCACATGAAAAAGGACTTCCAGAACTGCCTCAGAAAGTGGCAAGAATGATTGGATAAGTGTGTTTGAAGCATGGGAACAGTATTTTGAGGAGAATCAATGACAATATGTCTTATATTGCAATAAATTTTTAAAAATTCAAATACACACCATATTTTTCTAGCATACCTCGTACTTCAAGTTCACTTGTGTGGCTGTTGGCCAGAATTCCTCATCAGGTGGGCCTCTCTACCAGACTGCATTTCTCCAGAGCAATGCCACTCTGCCTCTTACAACTTGGTTGAAGTCTCATAACTTCACATTCACCTCTTATTAATTAGAAATAAGTCACTGAGTTCCACCCACACTCAATAGAATAGAACTACAGAAAAGCATCACTATTAGAGGAAGGATCATGGGGACTGTCTTGGAGGTTGGCCAGCCCAGGCCCCCAATTGACTAGCTTGGGCCCCCAATATCTTTTTTCTTTTTCTTTCTTTCTTTCTTTCTTTCTTTCTTTCTTTCTTTCTTTCTTCCTTTCTTCCTCCCTTTCTTTCTTTCTTTCTTTCTTTCTTTCTTTCTTTCTTTCTTTCTTTCTTTGTAACTAATGTGTCACCGAAGTTAGAAACCACAACCACATTCTGAAGTTTCTCCTGATACTTTCTCTTCAGTTCAATTTTGTCAATTTAATCCTTTCTCTTGACAGGTCACTATCTCTCATTGTTAAATTTTCTTTGGTTCTAAGCAGTCAAGCCAGAAGCAGAAGGCACAGGACCCAGGGAAGCAGGGCCCTTAAAATACAGGGATCCCAGAAGCAGCGGGGTTGAAATCCAGAGAAGCAAACAATGTTTGATGTTAAGATCTCCTGGAAGGTCCTAGAGCTACAGGAGCAAGTAGGTAAGGGACCAAGCAAAGTCAGGAAGTAAGTAAAGTGGGGATTCAGAAATGCTGAAGGGGCTAGGCATGAGTACCAGCAGGCTAGAGAATAGTCACATGTTACCAAGTATAAGGAGAGTCCCTGAGCCAGAGCAGTCAACTAGCTCTGCTCCAGCTGCCTTACTACTCTTAACTCAGGAGAGTCAATCCTCATAATCCCTTCCTAAAACGCCAGTCAAATGCAACACAAAGTATGACTACAAAGGAAAACAGAGAGTCCTTCCTTCCTGGCGGAGACAGTTTCCCTAGTGAAAGTTCCCCTCAAGCCCTTTCCCAGAAAGCAAGATTCCCTGGCTCATTATAATGTTTGCATTGCCATTTGCAAGATGAAAGTTGCCTAGAACAAAAATAAACATAAAATAGTTATGATATACATATCACTGGGGAATGAGATGTCCATCATCACAGATGGCTCATTCATCTCTGTGTAATGAAACCAGAATTATAACTGTGTATGTTTCCAGCCTGTTCCCTTCTCACTGAAGAGGAATCTGGCTTTGTCTGATTGGTTTCTACATGCTCTTCCCCTCTTGTGCTTTGGTCTTTTGTAAAACATAATCTACAGATAGGGGAAGGACAGAAGGACAAGAGGTCAGAGCAAGACCTTGAAGATGGCTGTGTGGCGGTGGTTCTAGAAGAAGTGGGAGAGAATTTGCTATATATGAGAAAAAAGAATGGAAGATAAAAAAGGGTTATAAAAAGATAAATTTTCTCAGAATTATGAATCCTTTAAAAAATACCCAAGAATAGCAATTTTTAAAAAATGGTTACTTGAAAATTTCTATTTAACTGATGAATTGCTTTTTTAAAAATTCTGTTTTGAGATTGGAATATGGAGGTCCTTACTTATTATATTCATTAGTATCCACATTGCCTGTTAATTAATATTACATGGCCAGAAAGTTCCCACAACACCATTGTGCAAATGCTGAAATACAATAGCAATGAGGGCCACAGGACAGTGCATCATCAGTGTGCAATCAAATGCTCTCTGATCAATCTGGCCTATAGCTAGAGTTGGGGACTTGCTGTCCTTCTGAATGCCTTACATCAATGAAATCTTCCACGATCTCCTACTCCAGCCACCCAACCCAGACTCCTAGAGTTAGCCTCAACTCCTCCCTCTTCCTCAAAACACCTCTCAACCCCTATCCTGCCAAATCACTAATTTCCATTGATTTTGTCTTTTAATGTTTCTTACATTTAAGATTTTTTTTTGTCTTCATGTCTTTGTACCTCGTTCCTAGACTAACACCTACTAACTAACTTATTAATCACCCATCACCCAGAGCTTCCAGAGCTAAGCTGGTTTCCCACTGCTTAAACAAAGTTCAAAGGCATAAACAGTTCTTTCTGCTATGGCCCCTATCTAACCACCTGCTCAGCCATAGTGCATATTTAGTGTGCCAGGAGCTCTTCATGGCATTTACACCTTTTTGCTCATGCTCCTCCCTTCCACTGAGTTGCCATTCTGTCCCCACCTACATGTAGGCCCCACCTACAGGGCACCTGCTGTGTCTGCCCAGTCTTAATTCAATGGTCATTCATGCTACATACAATTAATTCTATTCCAGCATTTCTAACCTTGTTGCATTCAAGAAGATTTAAAGATTAAGTGTGAGGCCTTATCCTGTTAGTATTATAATAATTATACTTCCAAGATTATGAATAATGCTGTTTCTAATGTACCATTCTCTCTTGTTCTATCTCTAATAATATTTAGTATCTTTGCCTAGCACCTTGTCTTAGTTACTTTTCTTGTTGCTGAGACAAAATACCTTATGGCCAGAGTTAAAGGAGGAAGGGATTATTTGGCTGACAGTTTATAGAGGTTTTGGCTGATAGCTGGCTAGCTCCAAGCCAGGGTAGCATGGCAGATGGGTACCACAGAAGAGAAACAGTTCATGACAGGCAGAAGTCAGAAAGAAGAAAGCAGCAAGGCCCGCAAGAAGTAAGCTATGAATGACTCTCTTTCTATCCCTTATATCCTACCCAGGCCACCCACCTTTAGGGGAAGTAGCCCTCACACCCATGGTGGGACAGCCTTAATCCTAGCATTGAACCATGCATCATGTCCTTGATCCCAGTATCACACACCATAGATTCGACCACCTCTGAAAAACCCCATGTATGACTGCATAAGGCTTTGGAGAGACATCTAAATATAAGCTACAGAATTCTGCCCCTGGCTCCCCAAGGACCCATGTATGTTCCTTTATGCAAAAGGCATTTAGTCCATCTCTAAGAGTTGCCAAAATCCTAACAGTTTCAGCATTGCTGAAAAGTCCAAGTCCAAAGATCCCTTTGAGACTTAAGGCAAACTCAGCTGCAAGCTCCTGTACAAATGAAAAGACAGTTAAACATTTCCAACAAACAATAGCTCAAGATAAACATTACCATTACAAAAGGTACAAATGGAGGATAGAAATCAATGGGACCAAAGTAAGTCCAAAGTCCAGCAAGGCAAATATTAAGTGCTATAGTTCTATGCCCAGCATCAGAGGAAATCTGTGGCAAGATATGTACTCCAAAAGCTTCTATGACACTGCATGTGGTGGCAGTTCTCATGGCTTCTCTCTCAGGCTGACTTTGCTCATTCTTTGCAGCTTTCCTCAGACAATCTATGTTCCCGGCTTCTCTAACCTTCTTGGGTCTCCACTGCACCTCCAACTTCATATGCACAGCTGCACACACTGCCATTTTAGGAGCACACTGTGTGGTCTCCCAGGCCTTCTTCAGAAATTTGGTTGGAAGCCTTCCTGATCCCACAACTCTTGCATCCTAAAACCAGCATCACAGGAATGACACCAAGGTCTACTGCCAGCTGAAGCAGTAACCAGGTCTTCTTCACTCTTGACTCTAGGATTAAAATGCCTGGATCACGGAGCACTCTAAACTCAATCCCAAGGAACAAATTCTCTGTACTGCCACCATTCTGGAACATGGTGCCCTGAGGCTGTCTTCTCAAAGCAAAATCTTTCACCTTTGCAAACTTGAAGCTGTAAAGGCTAGAATCATGCTGTGTCTTGTGATGTTCTCAGGCCATCTTTTCCACTCTCCTGTTCCTTCTCAGCAACCAATTTCTCCTCTGCTCTATCTTTTCAGTTCACAGCTTTACTAGAGCTTCCTTTCTGATCAAACTCACAATGTTTTAAATCATTCTGCTGGGTTTTTGTTCTTAATTCTTAACATAGATTTCACTAAAAGCCCCCAAAAGTACCTATGCCATCATCTCAACATTTGACTGTCTTGAAATATTTTTCTTTGAGATTAATTAGTTTGCCACCCTTAATCTCAGTCTCAGGCAGTCTCTGGACATGAGCAAAATGCATGCAAACTTTCTGCCAAGGCAAAACACACATCATCTGCAGTCCTTCCCTGCAAAAGCCTCCTGAACCTGGTCTCCATCAACTGCATTTCTATCAGCTTTTTGGTCTTCTGAACTCTAACAAGAATCTTCCACAAAGTACAGTTTAAGCATTCCAGGACTGTTACTTCTTCAACTGGTATCTCCAAATCCTTTTAAACTCTTCCCACAAGCCAATTCCAAAGGCTCCTGAACCACATGGTCAGGTACAGTCAGAGCAATGACCCTACTTACCTGGTACCAAATTCTTAGTTACTTTTCTCCTTGCTGAGACAAATACTCTATGCCTAAAATTAAAGGAGAAAAGGTTTGTTTGGCTTACAGTTTGCAGAGGTTTTAGTTCATAACTGGCTGGCTTCAAGGCAGGGTGGCATGGCAATGAGACATTGCATAAAAAAAACCAGTTCGTGGCAATCAGAAGGAAGCAAGGTAGCAAGCTGCAAGTTTAAGTGACCCTCTTTTTGTCGCTTATGTCCTAACCAGTCTACCTACCCTTAGGGCAGGTAGGGCTTACACCCAGAGTTAGGCAGCTTTAATCCTAGCATTGTACAATTAATAGATCCCAGCATCATGCCTTGATTCCAGCAACACATACCATAGATCCAGCCACTTCCCAAAAGCCTCACCTATGACTGTATGAGGGTTCATGGGGTTACATCTAGATACAAGCCATAACACATTTGCTGATACATAGTAGGAACTCAATAAAAATGGATAAAGATACCTCAACAAATGAGTATCTATTTGCTGAGAATAAGGAGAAGGAGAGTTTGAGTTTGACCTTGCTCTTCATCTCTGGCAGACTGAAGGCCTGTAAGCTGGTATCCTACTTTTGACTCCAAAAAGTAGGTTTTTAGGAATAAATGTAGCAAATCATAATAATTGTTGCATTTGATTTGATGGGTATGTGAAGTTTCATTTTTCTATTTCCTCTCCTTTTTAGTGCATTTGAAAGTTACCAAAAAAAAAAGAGAAGAAAAATTTTATGTGGTATTGCTTTAGGATCTTGCCTAGTTCTGGACTTGCCAGTGACTATGTGGAGGTTCACTAACTCCTCTCCCAACCCAGCCCTTTTCCTAATAAGCAATCAGACAACTCTCAGCAAGGTTTCCATAGTGAGCGCTAGATAAACTGCAACATATTTTGTATTTTATCTGGTGAAATTACTCTTTAATGAGTTTATTGGCTTGGCTTGGTCTTATTTGCCTGGGTGATGGTTGTAGCAGTGATTCAGGCCTAGTAGTCTCCTGGAAAGGCAATCTTTTCTCAGAGGACAAACAGGGCATGTGAGATGTGGCTAGTGAGAGGCATGATGACAGCAAGATTTATCTTCCAGGCAAGAAAATGGTTAGCAATATTTTTCATTTCTAGAACAGGACCCAGACTCAGTGGCAAAGTTGCTCAAAGTCTGTAGCCTGGAGAAAATGGAATTTTCCTTAGACTCCGCAGAAACTTCAGCCAGATCTCTGAGTGCAGGAGAGTTGCAGCTTAAAGCTCAGGAAGACATTCAAGGCTCCAGCAATGATGTGCAGCAAGCAATTACATTTGATCAAACATTAAACCTTGCAAAATTTTGAGGGAGAAAAGTTGGCTTTACATTATTTTGTTATATAGAGGATGGAATGGAAAGCAAAATAAGTTTTAGAGTCAGTTCAATATAGATTCCAATTCCAAATAAGCCACGACTGATTTGCAGTCTTGGACAAAATCTAACCAGCCTGAGTCTCTACTGTGTCGGGTAAAAAAAAGTAGTGATAACCTTATTTAAATAATGCATATAAAGAACCAACACAGTGACTGGAACACGAGTTCTCAACAAATGGTAAATACATTGTCTTAGGAGATTTTGAGAATTCATGACGTTCTAGGAGGCACTCAAGAGAGAAAATAAGTCTTGACTTGATAGGCTAGAAAGACAATGAAAAGGGATCAGAAATCATAAATTACTTGAAAATAGGTTAAGAAGAGATTAGAGAAATTAATGGAAAGCTAACAGAAAGACAGGAAAATATGGGCAGCACAACTTCTAGTATGTAGATTTCAATCTTTCACAACTTGCTCCTGGTTTCACAAGATATTAAATTATTTTAAATCAAGTCAAAGTTATCTGAATATTCAAAAATCTCATTTTATTAGCTTGAATGCTTTTAACAAGGACACGCACAAGCCCCACACTGCTGAAGCAATACTTGACTAAATATAGACCTCAACACCTGTGTATGAAAAGAAGCAGGACAGTGACTTAGAGGCTGCTAAAGTAAACCATTTCTCTACATCATGTTTCTTCTATGTATTTCTCCATTTCTTCATAACACTGTAGTTCATTAATTCTGTGGGATTTCAGACTCCTAGTCTATAATTCTCAGTTAGTGTGATTCCATATGCTGTGGCAGGAAGACAAGCGTGACCCGTTCTGCCTCCACGCAGTAGTGCCAGTCCTGAGACTTTGGACTCAGACCAGAAGATGCAGCTTCAACTCCGATGTCTAACACCTGCCTAATTTATGGTCTCCTTTCTTTATGATGAGAGCTGGTAAAAGCTGTGGGAGTGCATTTTGATGCTACTTATGTTCATTTTCAGCAATAAATTGTGATGGTATTGCTAAAGCAAATGTGTCAATAATCAGAACCTATTATTCTCCAAAGACAGCAGCATTCTGGGAAAATCACAATAAATTCAGCATGAAAAAGGCTATCTTCAGGTATCATTTAGGGCATATTTTAAATAAACAGAAAATTAGGAACATAGTCAATAGGAGTCCCACAGCCATACTAACTGGGACACATGATTATCTAAGCATCAGGTTGTATGTGACATCCAGCAGGGCTGGAGGGTGTCGCAGTGAGACTCCAAAATCAATCAGCCATCTGCAGTGTGGAACTGTCAACCCTAATAGTCTGATTATACTTCATGTTTGTACCATGACATTTTATGTGGCTTGCAGATTATCTCCTAACTTGTTAAATAGTGATATAATCACTTCTATCTCTCTTCTGCTTTTTTTCTTTTTCCTAGTTCAGTAGCCCTCATTTTTTATTTCAAAACTTCACACACTTCCCCCTGGCCCCAACCCTCCCCACCAATCTCTCTGACAACTGACGGCAAAATTAATCTTTCACATCAAACACTTCTCAGAGTCATCAATAGAGTTTCACACCTATTAAAACACAGCCACACCACATTTCATGGCTAATCTGATATGTTTGCCTAGTTTTCTGGGGAAGTGTTCCAAGTCCCAGAGTTGTAGACCAATTTTTTCTTGTGTGTTTTTCTTACCTGGCATTAAACTCTGCGAGCAGCTACAGTACCAGTATATAACAGGTGTGCATTAAATATTTGGTGAACAACTAAATGAATGGACCTGTTCTTAAATATAGATTGGCAATATGAACCAGCAAAAGTTCTTCTGGAAAGTAATTTGCCTGTATCAATATTCGTTCAAATATTCATAATCGTTGACCTTAAAATAATATCTCTGAGAACGTATTCTGAGTCAATCTTCAGTGGAGAAACAACATTTATGAGGTATTGCCTATAACAATGAAATGTCAGATGGGCTTAAAGCAATAATAAGAGAGTGGTTAAGTAAATTAAGGTAAATTTACTCAAATGAATATTATAAAGCCAATAAAAAATTTTACCACCTAGTAGCATGGAACATTCTTATGACCTATTCCTTTTTTTAAAAAGTATTGAAAATTAAAACTATGTCTTATTTTATCCACTTACCTAGTAAAGGTCATTTTTTAAAAAGTACTCAAAATAGTAAACAGTAGTATTATAGGACAAATTCCCCTTTATTTGGATTTCTGTTCATGTCACAGTAAAAGATCACTGTCCTGCTCAAAAAATGGGATTTAGTTTCCTATCTCACAGAATAAAACCCAGACCAGCCTCACACTTCAAACAAATGATTTCCACTATACCTATATTTCCATTCTCAGTATTTTTTCTTTTTTGTCAGCTATACAGTATATATCAAGAAGGCATAGAAATAAAAACTATATCACTCAGTGATTTCCCATGAAGTGAAGCCCTGTGTGACCACATTCAGAACCACCCCCCATTCCTAACTACCCTGACTTTCCCACGAAGGAAACTGTCATGTCAACTTGTAGTCATTTTTTTCCTTTATCATTTTATCATACAAACGTATCACAAAATATCACAGTTAAAATTTGCTCAGAACTAACTTACCTAAATGAAATCACTATTTTTTTTCAGTGCTAGAGATCAAACCCAGAGTCTTGCACATGCTAGAAAAGCATTCTACCACCAAGTTACATTCCAGCCCCAGAATCACACATTTTAAATTATATTTGGCTTCTCATTCAGCATCATGCTGTTTAGATGTACCTTTGATGTTATGTGTGGCTATAATTTGTTCATTTTCTTTCCTGCCCAGAATTCCATCACATGAATATATATATAACATTTATCTATTCTACTGTTTATGGATATTAGTTAATTTCCAGTATGAGATTTTCGTGAATTATGCTCCTCTGAACCTGCTAGTAAATACTTCTTGCTCACATTTATGCATTCTGTTACATGTGCACCTACAGTGGAATGGTCCAGCCAAGTGAGGTTGACATCTGTCCAACAAACTGTGAGATAATAAATGAGTTCTATCTCACAGAACTAAGTTTGTGGCACTTTATTAAATACTGCATAAACATAAAACGATTTCAAGAGGCCAACGGCTCTCTGGGAGAAGGGTCCAGCACCAAAAACTGTGAGGATAGAGCCCCTCAGCTGCAAGCACACTGGGCATGCTCGAAGAACAGCCAGTCAGCCAATGAGGGAACAGAGCTTAAAGGATGGAACAGAGTGATACAGAATGTTAAGAGATGAGGTCAAAGATGCAATAAAGGGTCAGATCATGTGTCACCTTGCAGACCTTTAGAATTTTTCAGGAAGGTAGTGGAGAATTTTCAGCAGGAGAATATATTTTAAAGGGCTAACTTTTGCTCTCACGAAGTAATTCACTACATGGCAGCAAATGTAGATGCAGGGACAGTTAGTAATCTACTGTGTTAGTCAAAGAGAGACATAGATCTTTGTGGCTGGCATCTATCAGTGAAGAGAGGTGAAAAACTGAATACTAAATATATTTAAAAGATACAGCATGATTTTCTAATGGATTGGATGTGCAGTATAAGAGACACGAGACTTGGAGATGTTGAATAAGTAGCTGAGTGTGCAAGTTGGAGTTTATAGGAACTGACAGTATCAGATGCTATTTAAAGTATAAGACTGGAAGGAATTTCCTGGGGAGTGAATGTAATTGGAAAAGAAAAATGCATTCTGAGGTAGGCAATATTTAGAGATCTTAGAGAGGTGGAGCTAAGCAATGAGGTCTGAGGAAAACCAGAGCTGGGTCCCAAAGGCCAAGGAAGAAAAGGCTGCAAGGAGTAGGATGTGAACACTGTCAAGCACTGTTAGGAGGTTGAGTGAGAGGAGGCTGAGATTTTACACTGGGTTTACAGCAGGGATGTCCCTGGTGATCTAAGTAAGTCTGGAGTGGGAAGATAAAAGCCTATTTAGACAGTCTCGAATGGAAATAAGAGTAAGAGAAGACAGTGAGTACAGACTTTTGAAAGTAATTTTATTGCAAAGAAAAGCAGGGAAATGGGGCTATAGCAGGAGGGAAAAGAAAGGCAAAGACGCCTGTAATCCCAGCACTCGGGAGGCTGAGGTAGGCGGAGCGTTGTGAGTTCGAGGCCGGCTTGGGCTACAACGCGAGCACAAGGCCGGCCTGAGCTACATAGTGCGACCCTGCCTCAAAAAACCAGGGCTGGGAGTTTGGCTCAGTGCCTTAAGCACCTGCCCTGGCAGGCACGAGGTTGTGAGTTCAATCCCCGGTGCTGCAAAAATAAAAATAAAAATAAAAAAAAGGCAAAGAGAGGGTAATTTTGTTTAAGCTGGGAGCTGCTGTCCTACGTGTTCAATGTTGGCTGATGACCCAGATAAGCGAGGTTCCAACTGGAGTAAAATCCTGGAAGAGGCTCACTGGTTCAGGACTTGGGGCAGGGAGAGGAGGCATAGTGGATGGATATGGAGGCCTGCAGTCTGGAGATGCATCAGGAGAGCATGGATGCCGCTTGTGGAAATAATAATGACCACCAGTAACAGAGATGTAGCACTGGATCAATTAGAGAGGGAAATACCTTCATCCCCTCATAAGAGTTCCAGTGAGGTGGGTCTTATTTCACATGCAAAGGAAATAACATCTCAAAGAGATCAAGTATGCTGCATTAGGTCACTCAACAAGTGGGTCAGAGAACATGTATCTCTGAGAACAACCTTCAAGACAGAATGTGGACAATCCTGCTTAAAATATCTGAGGGTCAGCTGGAGCTGTTCAAGCCTGTCCAAAGCTGAGAAAAAATCAGGAAGTAATGGACCTTGCTGCTTCTGTGAATATCAGAAGTTATATAAACCAGGCTAGAGGTTCACAGAAAAGAAAAGATACAACTAGGAAGAAAAATCTAATAGGGACAAGATTTCATACCCAATTTTATCTACTAGTGTAAGTTTTGTGCTCAGGAGCTCACCCACTGTGTCAAAGTTCCTTGGTGCTCGTACCCCAAATCCATGCTGACTCTCATCTACCATTGATATTTTCTGGTGGGATGTACAGAGGCCCACTGAGCCGTCTGTCCACTATGGAGTCCTTTGTTTCTGCTTTATTCCTTTCAAGCTCTTGTCACCACCTTCTTTTAGACGTGATTGTGCTGTGTTCCTCCCCACAGCCACTGCTGTCCATAGCCAGTACAAGATGCTTGGTCTTGGCCAGGATCTGAATTTTCTGATGTCCTAGGATAGGAGCATGACTCGGTGCAACAGGGAGAGTACCTTAATCCCCAGCTGGTGGAACTTTAGTTCCTGTGGTCTAAGTAGTCCTGTGATACGCAAGTGTTCACAAGCATTCATTGATCCTCTGGTTTTACCTTTTGCTTGCCCTGCCACAAAGACTCTGTGTGTGTGTGTGTGTTCGTGTGTGTGTGTGTGTGTGTGTGTGTGTGTGTGTGTCCTTTGTTCTTCGCTTGCCTGTTTTGAATTGGGGTGAGTCAAGTTCTATTCAAACGGATGGGTAAGGGATGATGGATACTACGCAGTGTCCAACAGTGCTCCCTCCTTACTTTTTCAGCACCTGCCCCCAGCCCAAACTTTTCCTTTTTCTCCACATTTAAGACAAAAAATTTCTGGCAGTTGGGGAAGAAGTGAAGATGTTTTGTAGGCCCACAATGTTTGTGTCCTAGATAAGTTCCAAACCTATCTTCCTACTCTCCCTGGCTAACCAAGACTGGGTAAACTGCAGGATCTTGCCTGATAAGGGTCAGAGAACAAATGAAAGGGGTGGGGTAAGTGTCATGGCTGCTGATGAACACCTCATGGATGTTCTTAAATTCTGTAAGAAGCTTTAGGAATTCCCCTGGGTCTACTGATTTAGAGCTGGGGAGCAAAGACAAGCAGGTTCTGGTAGAGTTCTCTGCATCTTACAAGGGAACTGAACCCTGATACGGGCTTCTTTTCAGGCTGCAGGTTCTTAAGGGTAAAGATTGGGCTTTTCCTTACCTAGCAGGCTGCCATATACAGCGAGGGCTAAACATAACTCAATGATATGCAATTTGAAGGCAAGAGATGTAGTTGATACTCTTCTTGGTCTTTGCACAGGGCTGGATCAGTGCTCAGTTCACAATAAATGCTTGCCATGTGCCTGGGTAGTTGTTTTGGAGTATCAGGCAAACAGCATGGGCACTTGAAATAGAAGAGCTGGTTTCCAACTTCAGTTCTGCTCTACGACCTTGAGTTAAATCAGTCAGTCAGTCCCTCTGTCTTTTAGCCTCTTTTTTCACATATGTGAGAACTCTGTACAGGACAGTGTGAGGTGAGATGAGGCAGCTGTGCACGGAGGTCCCAGGTACACTAAACTCAAAGCTCTGGACAAAGGAAGGTTATTTCTGCTGTCTTTCCCCCTCATCCCTCACAGGCCAATAAAAGCTTATTTTATAAAACCTTAGATCCAGTGATCCAACACCTTCCAATTAGACGGGACAGATCTACAATTTCAAGGCTATTGGCACAGACAACAGAGACAATCAGAAGGACTCGTTCACTCTAAACAGTAGACAGGAAGGCACTGAAAGAAACTCAGGAGCCGAAAGGAAGATATATCTGGTAGTCCAGGGTTACTGAGCATCTTCTGTAGAGGTCCAGTAGAATTAAATGGACAGTAACTGAGTGGCACAAGTGACATTAGGGAATATTTGCAGGTTTGTACTTTTCTTGGAACCTAGGTATGTTAAAAATAAAATCTCACCTGAATCTCCCTGAAGTTAATGAGACTAAGCTGACAGCTCACCGATTTGCTTCAAATAATTCATTTTACAATTGTCTCTAATCCACAGGGCTCCTCTGCTTTTTAGGACTCAACCAAGGGAAAGTCCAGAAATCCCATCAGCTTATTTATATGTACTGTGTTGCTTCATACACAGGGTTCATTTGGTCAACACAATTCAGTGTTTAACTCTGAAAAGAAAAACACATTTTAAAGACAAATTTATTACATATAAAAACATTTGTGTATGTGTGTCTAAGTGCTCAAGCTATAGTTATACATTCCCATACGTACAGGTCTTTCTATTCAACTTCCTATTTTACAGGGAAAGACTCTCTCAAACTGAAAACTCAAAGAATTCAGTATGGAGTGGAAACAGACAAATCCTGGTCACCACTTTTTTCCAAGACAGTGGTCCCATCAAGGCCAGACTTCCAAGAGAATGGTTGCAGGTCATACTCAGAGATAAGGGTCCTAATGCTGAGTTTCTGGTCATGGTGAAAGTTCTAATGTCCTAACTGTGACATGGGAGATGTGCAGGACAGGCATGAGGGGATCGTGGAGGCCTCATAATTAGCTGCTCACATGGACACATGACCACCCCTACCTCATTTGGGGTAGGAACCTCCACAGTGACTGGGGTTAAGTTTCTCCTAGAGCTCAGTGAAATGAGGACTTGGGTCAAATTAGTCAGAGTTCTAGTATGAAGATATTATTTATGCATACAGAATTTGGGGTAAAATACGTATCTATTTTGATGGGGAAATGATTCAGTACCTAAAGAAAAAACTTGCTTTGCTAGATTAAATCTTTTTGCGATTTAGTGTTGATAGTGAAAAGTTGAAGTAGTTGGTGGGGATGGAGATGAGGGGAGAAGTAGATAGGCAGGGAATCTTGGAAGCAAAGACATTGGAAAATTGAGTTGCTGACATAAACCCCAATTCCTCAGCATCTTCTCAACTGCCTTTCCTTGCACCACCAGGAAAGAATTTGCCCTAGTGCCCACTGTTAGTGTATGGGGGCAATGCTCTTATCTTTGCTTCTGACCTTTGCTTTCATGGTCTCAGTTACTTATCATCTCCCTTACATCTCATGTTCTTCCCTCAAAATAGGCTGTCCAACTAGAAAGGGTGGGTATATTTAGCAATGCTCTTTGGATTGCAAAGAACAGAGGCCAGTTCAGGTGAGCTCACACCGTGGGAGCCTGTCATGAGGACGTATGTGGAAGCATGGAATGCCATGATGTTTAAATCAGCTTCATACCAGGCCTCAAGGGAACACAGGAGCTAAGCTCAAACAATCTCACAGTTTCAAAGCTCCTTTAATTCCTAGTCTGAACTCTACTATTAACATTGACCCAGTTCTTCTCTGTCTCTGCTTCCTGCCTCCACTAACCATGGCTTCCTGTACTCTTGTGATTTGTATGATAATGGTTATTACATGCTCCTGGACTCTTCCACATCAGAATTCCTGTGTTCCACCTTCTCTCCATATGCTATCTCACTTCTCTTTCTTCAACGAACTAACCAACCATCTCCTTTAATTCTAGTTTGAATTCCTGAGGAAGTTTCATGATGTCTCTGATTGGCAAGCTTTCACGTCTTGTGGCATGCCAGGCTACCCACTGCTGCCTAGTCAATGGATTCGCTAATATGTTACCTTCTTCTGATACAATTGGTTTAAACTGGCAGGTCATATGCTAAAAAACAGAGCCATTATTTCTGCCATTAGAAGCCATGCATGGGAAACTCTTAGTGGAAGCTGTGGTCAGGGCAGACTTCTCAAAAGTTAACTTATCTGTCAGCATGAATTAGCAAGTCAGAAATCAGATATCAATTACCTGAGCAAAATAATCCCCCATATAATAGCAACTTTTGCATATCTCTTGGGTCATACTCAATTTTGTCTTTTAATTCCACTACTTTCAGAAGCCCATTCTCTGCATTTTAAGATAAAAGAGAATTATAGATAGTTGACCCAGTTTCCACTTTAAAAGTGGGTATCATGGAGATATCATGGAGCAGCAAAGCAGACTCAGATGCCTGAGGAGAGTGGAAAGGGCATCTTTACTTAGGGCATCTGGTTTAGCAGGTGCCTGGGTGTCAGCCTGGTAATTCTCCCTGAACAGTACAGTGTGTCTTTTCTTCATAATGAAAAGCTCGTGTTTCTAGGTCAGATCAGGAGGAAACCTACTCCAAAAAGGTTGCTGTTCAGGTCCACTGTCTTGTAGGTCAGCACACAGAGCACTTCCACGTTTCCAAGCTGCTATTTGCCTTGTACAAGACATGTCCTCCACAGACGTCTTCTCACACCCAAGCTTCAGGTGATGGTTTGGCAGAGACAGTTGCATTGTTCACCAGGGACACACAGGATGCCTCTGTGGCCTCCCTGGGCCTCTGGAGGGAGCCACTGCTTCACTCCCACTCCTCCAACTGGTGCCACTTGACTCAGGCCCACTGAGGCTGCTGCAATCATACAGGCTGGCAGAATGAGTGTACTCATGCTCAGTGGTGTACTTGGAAATTGGCCCTCTGGCTTTTCATGAAACTTTTCTCCAGTGGTTTCATGCTTACAAAAGACAATCAGGGCAGCTGGAACCCTGGAGTATTTGTACCCTTCACTCTGTTTGGGCCTCAAGCACCAAATACATTAAGTCAATGTCCCAGAGAGCTCATCCCCTTTAGAGAAAATGTTTAATAAGTGAAAGGCACTGTATGTCTGTACTTGTTAATTTAAAAATATTCCCCAGCCAATATTGTAAGCAATGAACATGATTATTTACTGCCTAGTGATGAACTGAATAAATGATAGCAGTCTTTTCCTACTACCTTCTATTTTCTATCATGAATAAACAGTAGCACTTGACTATTCAAAATGCCTATCAGTGCCAGCACAAACTGCTGTTTTGGTTTTATCAACATTTAGTAGCAGTTTTTTGACTACCACCGACCACTGAGTTCAGAATCTTACTGCCCTTCACTTACTGACTATTTTCTTTTGTTATCCATACTTCTCTTATTTGTTTCTTCTTTATGTGATGGTAACTTTTAAATGCTATTCCATAGTTTAAGTCTTCCATGCTCTTTTTATAGGTTGAGTGTAAACATTAAAAAGCCAATACTTTTTATATTGTAAATATTGTTCACCACAGAATCACAAGATGTACAAAATTACTTTTTCTTCCTATAGATAAAAATGCCATAATTCTTGTGACAGTTGGAGAACATTGCTAGTGTCAAGTTCAAGGGAGGTTCCAGTCACTGAACTTCCCTGTGGCCCATGGCTTTGTTCTATAAGGCTTTTTTTCAGAGATTTCTAATTGCTTTTTAGTTTTTCTTGGTGAGGAAGAATAATGGACTGCTAAACTGTCTTCAATTTTCCTGCCTCTCAATGATAACACTGATGCAATCTTCACTTTTACCCCGAGACAACCGCCGAAGCTCTGCCATTCTACCCCTGGGAACCACCTGCTCTCCAGGTCTGACACTGCCCTGCTACACCAGACCTTCATTCATGCCCATACTGGGTTAGGCCCACTGAGTACAATCAGGCTTTCTTTCCCTGTCTTGCTAGAATAACTTCCTTCTTTTCCCAGGCAAATATTCTCAATCTCTGTCTGTCTAAAAATGACTTTTATCCTCCTACTTAATTGACACTATGCCAGCATACAGAATTCTAGATCACATTAAATCCAGGACAAAATAATCCCCCATATAATAGGCATGTCCAACCCATATCCCTCATCTGCAGTCCTAGACACCTAGCAAAAAGGCCCCACAAGATCATAAACTTTTAACGCTATTATATGATTTCAGCCATATTTTTTCATGACTTAACTCTGTGGTGCTTGGGTGTGGACTGCAGAGATGATAACAGAAGGCTGTGGAGGGAAGGGTGCAGTGCTAACTCCACCCCCCCAGCACCCACACACAGTCAACAGAATCTGAAAACAGATGTTACATTAGCTCATGCAATTTTGCAAGTAAAACACAGTGGTTACCAATAGTAGCGTACCAACCTACTGACATGTGTGTGCCTGTGAAGATAGATGCTTATTGTTACTAAGCAGACATGTGTTTTGTGTCTTTTGGCTCTTTTTAAATTTTTATCAGTCCATGTCTGCAGTGCATAATGATTATATTCATCATGGGAAGGTGGTACATGTACATAACATGTGGATTATTTTTATGTCTCCTTCCCTTCTCCTCCCTCTCTCTCCCTTCATCTCTTGGTCCCATTCCCATTTCCAAAAGATCTGTTTCCTATTATCTATCTGTTATTTTGTCTTTATTTATACCTTCAGTTTCTCATACAAGTGAAATCATGCAATATTTAAGATTATATGTGTTTTATTTCATTTATCAGTATCATCTCAAAGTGCATCTAATTTCTTACAAATAACTCAAATTTGTCCTTCTTTATGGCTGAGTAGTTAGTACTCCATTGTGCATAAATACTACATTCCTTATGTATTAATCTACTGATGGACATATAGGCCACTTTCAAGAGTTAGCTATTATGAGTTGCACTGCTATAAACATGGGTATGCATGCCTCATTGTAACATGATATCTTTAACCCTTTCTGCATGCTACCTATCCAGGTCAACTGGAATTTCTAGTTTTTTGAGAACTCTCCATGTTGATTTCCATATGATTGTACTTGTTCCTTTCCCCCCATTGCCTCGAGAGCATTTGTTATTTGCTTTCTTGATGATGGTCATTCCTTCTGGAGTAAGATGGAATCTCAGTGTTGGTTTAGTTTGTACTTCTTTAATGGCCAGTGATGTTCAACATTTTTCATGTATTTATGGCCACTTATGCTACTTCTTCTGTGAAGTATTTGTTTATTTCAGTTGCCTATTTTTTGATTGAGTCTTTTATTTTGAGTAGTCTAATATTTTGAGTTCTTTATATCTTCTAGATACTAGTCCTCTGCCTGAAGAATAACCGGAAAATCTTCCCCATATTGTAAGGTTGTCTTTTCACTCTATTGGTTATTTCCTTTGCTGTGCAGAAGCTTTTTAATTTCATATAGTTCCATTTGTTGAATCTTAAATTATTTCTTGTGCAATTCAGGTTCTGTTCAGAAAGTCCTTGCTTATGCCTATGTCTTCCAGAGTTTTAACTATTTTATCTCCTTAGGATTAACTGTTTCTGTTTTAATATTTAGGTGTTTGATTCATCTTGATTTTATTTTAGTTGTGGTGAGATTTATGGGTCTAGAGTCAATCTTCTGCATGTGCATAGCCAATTGTCCTAATTTCATTTGTAGAAGAAGCTATCTTTCCTCCAGAATATGTTTTTGGCCCCTTTGTCAAAGATCACATGGCTGAATGTGGCTGAGGTTGTTTCTGTGTCCTGTATTCTGTTCCACTGATTCACATGTCTGTTTTTACACCAGTAACATGCTATTGTTATCACTGTGGTTTATAATATGACTTGAAATTTAGAGTTGTGAAGCTGCCTGCTTTGATCTTGTTGCCCAGGATTGCTTTTGCTGTTCTGGGTCTCTTGCAGTTGCATATGAATTTTAGGATTTTTGTTTATAGTTCTGTGAGGAGTGCTACTTGTATTTTGACTGAGATTGCATTAAATCTATGTATCAGTTTTGAAAGTATGACCATTGTGACAATATTAGTTCTGCCTATTCAGGAACAAGGGATATCATTTCATTTTCTGATGCTCTTGCTGGTTTCATTTTTTGGAACGTTATAGTTTTTTATTATAGAGGTCTTTCACATCCTTTGTTAGCTAAGTTATATTTATTTTGGTTCTTCTTTTTCATACTGCTATTCTTTCTCACATATTGCTCTGCATATACAAAAATGAGGGACAAAACTGAGACTCCTAGGCAGCTGGTATGGTTTATTTTTCCTGCTTTATAGAAACTGGATGGTTATTTCCCCCAACAGACCTCTGCCCTGAACAGAAAGGTTGATTGCAGACCATGTGATCGACCAGGAACAATCGGCCCAAATTTCAAAAGAAAAAAAAAATGTTTCATACCAGGGCAGCTTACCTACCTAGAAATCTTTGCTCCCTAAAGATTTTCTCTTTTCATAGAGAAGTACCTAGTTTTGTTTTGGGCTTTTATTTGTTTATGTTTCAGTCTAGAAACATATACAAGCTATTAGTTGTTCTATAAATGGAGGTTGAGGAGAAGGGAGTATGGGGCTAATTTCTGTAGCCCTTATCTTTAGTCAGTCTTCCTCTTTTCAGCTCCTTCTTATTATCTTTTTCTGTACTTATGGTTCCAGAGTTCAGACCTTTTAAAATTTGCAAGTAAGCTTAACTCTCCACTTCTGCAGGCCTTACCTGCCCTATGGCTTCCCTTCTCTGCTTATTATTAGACTTTGAATCTAAAATGTCCCTCAAAAGTCTGGTGCATTCAGAAATGGGTTTTTGGAAGGTTATTGGCTCATGGGGCACTACACTTATAGTGGATTGATCTACTGATGAGTTCATAACTAAATGTGCTCTTAGGAGGTGGGACCTGCTTAAAAGAAGTGGGTCACTGACGTTGTGACCTGGAAAGGTGTCTTCTTGTCCCTGGCTCCTCCTTTCACTCTCCCTGCTTCCTGACTGCCATGCAGTAACCAGATTTCTTCCACCATGACCTTCTACCATGCTATCTCTGCCTTGGGAGCAAGCAACCATGGACTGCACCTAATGGAAACTACGATCCAAATAAATCTCCCCTCTTTGAAGGTGTGGGAGTTGGATATTTTGCACCAGCAATGGGAAAGCCAATAAATACACTTATCACCATATTTTCATTCACTCCCTTCTGGGAATTTCTTGAAATCTTGTATTCCCTAATCACCTCTCTTTCCAGACTCTTTGTTGTTATAAGCTTATTCCTTTTCATGTTTCTCTAAGTCCTGAAATTCAACTGGGTTCCAAGATAGGGGACTCTATGAATACATACAGATTTTTGCACCTTGAATCAGAAGTCTTCAGTGCTTGCTTTGAGATGCTTTAACAGGAGGAGCCTGGTATTGCTCCTCCCCTGCAGTAGAGGGGGACATCGAGACAGGTCACTGTGGAAGACAGTTATGTCCAGTAGAATAGCTCTCTTCTAAGAATCATGATCCATAAGAATCTCTCTTGAGAATCACCATAGTGGGGCAAAAAAGCCAGATTAAAAGACCAAGAAGTGAGTCACTTGTCTATGGAATGCTCATAAATAACTGGGGTCAATTTGAAAGAGAGTGGAAGAGGGGCTTAATTTCTAAAAATAAGCAACAGAAGCTCATGTGAATATACATTGCAAATAAGGAAATATAATTTTATATTGTAGTTGGAGTTATTCTTTAGAAATTTGCTTTCATAGATGCGTTCAAATGGAAGTCAATCTTTAGGGCATAGATGATATCTCCAGAAACAAATTTCACTTGGTATAAAACATTTTGCCTGTTACAGAAAGCTTAACCCCAAGTAAGGACAGGTACTTTAGAAAGTACCAATATTTATTAAAATTCTAATAAATGTTAGGAATTTTATACGTTTTAATTTGTTTACTCCTCACAAAATTCCATGATATTCATTCATTCTTTCAATCAATTAAATTTAATAAGCAGCTTATATATACCAAGAACTGTGCATAGGAAGTACAGTAGGTATAAAAGCAACACTCATAGTATATTGCTAGCCCATTGAAGGAGGCAAATTTTAAATAATCATATAAATAAATATAAAAGTATGTAACATTTAAGTGCTACAGTTTGATGTGATACCTCTAACATGAAATATATAAATGGGAAATGCGAAAAGGACCAAGGAAAACCTATCAGAAAAATCATTTGGTCTGAGATCTCAGTAAATAATGAAATTTAAGTAGTTAAAAAACAGGGAGAGGAGAATTACAGGCAAAAGGCACATGTGCAAAGGTTCTGGAACAAGAGATAGAATGGTACTTTATAAAAGAATCAACATTTAGAAACCACCATAGTAACATAATAATGTGCAAAGAATCATCAATGGGTTCTACTATTAGAAAATAAAAATTTGTTATATAGCTTCAGAATGCCTCCTTGAATGATATTTTTATTACAAAGAAAAAACAGTAACTTTATAGTGGAAAAAGTTGACAGATATCAGTTTAATTGTGTGTTCAAAGCTAGTATCTACAGTAATGGGATAAATGGCTATCATGCATTCCTGATATGATGCACCAAAAAAACAAAATCATTTCTGTAATAGTCCTGCCAAAAATTTATGATGTGTTTCTAATCATGAGGAACCTCAGAGAAACTCCAAACAAAAGACATACAGACTAACTGGCCAAGACTCTTCAAGAATGTCATAATCAAAAAAGGCAAAGAAAGATTGCAAAATCGTTCCATTGTAAAGAATTGAGAGCCACGAATAAAACCCGTGATCCTCAAGGAAAAATAATTTTCTTTTGCCATGAAAGACACTAAGGGAGAGCTAATGATATTTGAAAAAAATGTTTCATAAACACAGAAACTGGCAATACATTCATATTAACTTACTACCGTACTCTCAGAAAGTTCAAAAAAGAAGAGAACAATCAAACAAATATGGTAAAATTAGGTTTGAGGAATGTGTTAGTTAATTCTTTGTACTACTTCTACATTTCTGTTTATTTGGAACTACTTCAAGATAAAAGGTTAAAATAATATATTTGAAAGGTGATGCTTACAAGAAGAGCTCAGTAGACAAAGGATGTAAGGCAAGGTGAGGTTGAACTTACAAGGAAAAAGCCAAAGCTTGCTGTCCTTGAAGACTGTGTTAACAATTCTGGTTTTCACCCTAAATGCAGTGGGAAGCCACTCAAAGATAAAGACAGGTAAATGACATAATCAGACGAGCATTTTTAACAGATCACTCTGGTTGCAAGATAGGGACCATCCAGAATCACTAATTGTAAGGCAGACCAGTTAGTGTATGAGTCACTTTCCAATTGCTGGGACAAGTTTCCAGCACTGGAAACTTAAAGGAAGAGGTTTATTTTGGTGCATGTTTTCAGGAGATTTATTCCATGGACGGTTGGCTCCAGGGCAGAAAGAGTATGACAGAATGGCATAGCAAAGGAAAGTTGTTCACCATATGGCGGCCAGGAAGCAGAGAAAAAAGGGAGGAGCTGGGGACAAGAACACTCTCAGTGATCCACTCCTTCTGACAAGGTCCCAACTCCAAAAATGAAACTTTTAGGGGACATTTTAGACCTAACCCATAAAAGAAGGGAAGTGTCACAGTGACACAAAATAGAGTGGTGGCAGTGAACTGGGTAGATGTGGATAGATTTAAAAGCTTCATATTTACAATCTTGGCATAGGTTGAGAATGGGAGAAGATGGTGAGGAGAAGAAATGGAGGAATCAAAATGGACTCTCAGGTTTCTGGTTTTGTCACTAAATAGAGAGGAAACCAAGTTTCTGGGGAAGTCAAGAGTCTGATTCTGGATGCATTGCTTAAGTTCTCTTTGAGACATTCAAGTAGGGCTACAGAGGAAGCAGAGGCATCCACACACAAGTAGGAATGGAAGGAGTGATGGGACTGAGCTCTCCCAGAGAGCAGAGAGTAGGTAGAATAGGGCTTAGAGTGCAGCATTGAAGGCTTTTGCTTGTTGGATTGTCTGCCTGTGCACTTACCTTCACTTTTTAAATGATGCACAGAGGCATGGTGGCCTGCTCAAGGTCACAAAATTAGCAAGTGGCAGAGTAGAAATTGGAGAGTAAGACTACCTGATTTCAAATCTATGCCTTCCCCCAATAGGTTCCTTTCCTAGAGAAGCTTGTTTTTTGCTTCTTTTACGATTTAATGCAAAATTAGCCTCAAGGAAACAAAGTGCATTAAGAAAGAGGTGACATAGATCAAGAGATCTCTCCATCTTTCTTTCTCTAGATGTCCAGGTAAAGGTACTTATCAGTTAAGGGTAAAAAGCCACACTTTTTTTGGCACACATTTCCAAGAGTTTCTCTCCAAAAGCATATTGTAAAGACATTTTTTTCTAATGAAAACAAATCCTTTGGTGCAAGTATGAAGACTTGAACCTCTGTCACTCTCCCCAGTCGTATAAATTTATGTGGTCAAGTTTGTTGAGATGCTTTGTGCTTGACCTTTAACGTTTGTCTCCTCTTAACATGCAAGGTAGGGGGTGAGAACTGGAATCAGCAGAGGCCAGCTTAGCTGGACCCCACCCTAAAATTGCAGTAATTCTGCCCCCTTCTCTAGGTCAACATCTCAAGCCATGGCTGCACAAGCAGCATGAGAGAATTCATGTCATTGATTCGACTAGATTTTTCTGAGTTACACAAAACAAACCCACAGGTAACCCTTTGGATATCTCGCAAAGCAACCTATAATAACTTCTGGCTTATGAGCTCAGCTGCTAGAGAGTCCCTAGGGTGGTATGGTGAAGTATGAGAGGCCAGGCTTAGATCTCAGTTAACAGAAACATTTGGAGTGATAAGCTGAAGGCTAGAGGGGCAATGACATGAGGTCCTAGTAACTCAGAAGTTTATTTGGCCTTATGTACAGTTTTTACTCTTTAAAAGTACTTTGACTTGATCTTTTATTATGCTTCACAAACAGCAAAATTCCCCACATGCATGGTTTAGCTATCTTCAATCTGACCTCAAGTCTAGGAAATCTTTCTTAAATTCACAATTACCTTTCAAGTAGTTTATTTTTCAGAAAGGAAGATAAACAGAACACTTTAGTTCTAGGCCTAAACCTTGTAAAGTTGGACTTTTATTCTAGCTATGAATAAAAGGCAGATTTAGATTTTTAAAAATCTCCAGTAGAAACAGTATCTCTTATTCTCATTCCAACCCCATAATCCCTCTACTCAAAGAATCATCCCCAGCATCCTTAGTCTGACCCAGGATGGACACTTATCAAAGCCCTCCAATTCAATGACTGACCTGGAGTGGGGGTGGGGGATAAGCAGAATCCAAACTCTTCTTCATAGCATCCATCCTCCTTCTCATCCCCACATATCACAGAAACACCATTGAATTATATGTCTTGAAAATGTGTCCAAACATGAACACAATGAAAATAATCATAGAAAGTATTTACTAAGCACTTACTGAGTGCTAGGCACTGTGCTGAGTTGTTCATGTATATTGTTTTATTGATTTTCACATCGGTTCTATGAAACAATTGCTATTATTATTATCTCCGTCCCACTGATAAGGAAATAGAGACTCAACAAGATTAAGTAGCATCAATAATTAGCATCTGGCCAAGGGCACAGAGTAAACTATAAATAAACCACCAACTCTCCAAGTGGAAGCCTCTCAAACACAATTTCCTCCAGTTTCTATAATAACCCAAATCATTTCATGACCAATAATCAACCAGAACAGCATCTGAGCCTACTTCCAGGGTATTTCAGAGATGTGTTCCCTTACTAGAATAGGTTTTGCATAGAAGTGATTGCAAGCATTTGTAATAATGCAACGAACATCCTCACAATGATTATTCTGTACCCAAGAATTCTCATTTAATATTTTCTAAATTTTTGTTGAAGGATCACATTTGCACAGAAAGTGCACAAATCTAAATTTCAAAGTGAACTCAACTATGCAATCAGGAGGAAACAATGTTATTAATACAAAAGTAGCTCCCCTTTTATATGACTCTTCCACTCATAATTTCCCCATCCCAAAAGGTAAGTTGATATCCCAGTAAGAATAAAAAAGCAATTCATAGAACAGGAAAACATTCTATCATCATAGGCTTATTCTTCTATTTTTTTTAGCTCCATTATAGATGGGAATATACATTGTACTAGTCAGCTTTTTAATCACTGGGAAACAATATTGTATGTCCACAATTTAAAGGAAGAGAGGCTTAATTTGGCTCAAAATTTCAGGGAATTCAGTCCATGGTCTGCTGGCTCCAAAGCAGAATCATAGTGTGAGGCCATGGTAGAGTAAAGATGCTTATTTCTTGGTGGCTGAAAAGCAGAACAAGATGACAATTCTAGTGAGGGATAGACCAAGGACCAGATATAGTACCAAAGGTCATGCTTCCATGACCCAACCAGACACACTCAGAGGTGTGTTCTACCTGAGCAGCTCCCAAGACAATCGAGTTGATACAATCAGGTTTAACTATCACATAGATTACATACTGTTTTGTGTCAGGCTTCTTTTGCTCAACAGTGTTTGTGAGACTCACTGTGCATAACTGAAGACCATTCATTTTCATTGCCTAATAGTTTTCTATCTTAATATATCACATGCCATTTCATTTACTCATTCTACATTTGATGGACATTGGACTTGTTTCTAATCTTAAATTATTACAAATAATGTTGCTGTGATCATTCTTATCCATAATTTTGGTACATTTTATGTATCTATGTTATACCTAGGAGTGAAAATGGTAGGCCATAGGGCATATGTATATCTTCCACTTTATAGATACTGCCAAACTGTTCTCTAAAACAGTTGCATCAATTTGACCACCCTGCAGCAGATATGTAGCATTTGAAAGTTCTCATTATCCTATTCATTGTTTTTTTAGGAGATGGACACTTATATTTACTCTACCTATCACAATCAGTATTATTATATTCATTGTTATAAACACTTGGTGTGCTCAATCTTTTTCATTTTAGCTATTCTGGTAGGTTGTAGAATCTCACTGTGATTTTGTTTTGTATTTTCAATGAGGTCGAACACTTTAAAGGAGAATCATAGAATTTTAAAAATCAAATATCAAAAGACACGCAGACATGGTTTTCTACTTACAGTTTCATAGAGACAAGAGGCGCAGCACAACATGCAGGCGGCTACCCTGGGAAGCACCAAAGTTGTTAGGAAGCAGAGATAGCAAGGACAGAGCACAGGTAAGAGATTTTACTACGGTTTCTGTGAGGAAAAAATGATCAAGATGGTGAGCAGGTTTAGCATTGGCTGGGTCCAATATCAGTGGTCTGCAGGGTAAGAGACTGTCCTATAGTATAGTACTTGGCCCTAAGTGATCAGAGCAGGAGATAGTAGCCCAGAACATGAGAAATGAGTAAAGAAGGAGGGTGGGGAGTAATCTCTTACTGGCGTGCTCAAAGACAAATTATTTAATTTATCATTAGCAATTAGCTAATCCTAATGGGTATGGTCCCTCCTGGGTCAACAAGGTCCAAGATATCACAGTATCGAAACACACAAAAGAAAAAGATATGATTAATTTAAGCTTTTTTGGATGCTTATTGAACAACTGGAAATTTTTATAAAGTATGCCTTCAAGTCTTTCCTTTTTTAATTTTTAAAAATTTGATTATATGCCCTATCTTATTCATTTGCAGGAAAATTTCCTTTCATTTATGTATTTATTTGTTTAGTTAGTTAGCTAATTAGTTACTATAGTTATTTGCAGTGCTGGGAAATAAATTCTTGGCAACACACCAATGAACTACATCTCCTCTCTTCCTATATTTTAGATGAGAATTTGGTCAGCTATAATATAATGCAAAAATGTTTTCCCATTCTATAGATTGTTTTTTTGCTCTTATAACATTTTATGATTAACACAGTTCTATATTTTTATGTAATCTCATTTATTGATTTTTTTTCTTCATACTTAATTCTTTTAAAAATATTTACCTACTTCAAGGTCATGAAGATATATTCTGTTATATTCTAGAAGCCTTGTTGTTTTACCTGTCATATTGAAAACTACAGTCCATCTGGAATTTGCACATATGGTATGATGGGGTAAATAATTCACCTTTTTCCATGTTGATATACAATGTCACTAGTATCATTTGTTGGAGGACAATCAGTTTGCCATAGTTTTTAGTAGCATTTTGTTACCAGTTAGATGAACATTTATGTGTGGGTTATTATACACTTATAATTATTTTCCATTAGCACAGAGTCTGCCTGCAGTACTTGGTGTTTGGCCCCTCCACACTCTGACCTCTGCTGCTGCTGCCACATTTCTTCCTCTGATGCTGATATCCCTGCCTCTCTTTTGTCTACCCCCTTGTAACTACTTTGGGCTCACCCAACTAATACAAGATAATCTTATCATCTCAAGGGTCTTTATTTAATCACACTCATAAAAATTTCTGTAGTCTTGTGAGGTACCATATTCAAAGTTTCAGAGGTTATCAGTACCTGGACATCTTTGGGAGTCTGTTATTCTTCACACCCTAATATAATAACAACTGAATTTTTTTTTAAATTTTATTTTAAAGATAGTAAAATCCAACAAAACATAACAGAACAAAGTCAATCAAAAAAAAAGCAGTAGAACTGGCACAGAACTTCATAGCAAGATACTAGGAAAACAATAGCTACTATAGTCTATCTTGTTATCTTCACAATAGTTGACCATTCCATCAGATATAGTAAAATCAAACCAAAAACAAAACAGAATAAAACAAATCAAAACAGAATATAAAATAAAGCAAAAAAATTAATCAGAATAAAGCAAAACAATGAGAACAATATTGGGCCTCAAAGACAAGACAGAAGGGAATTCCCCATATTTGCTACATTGCATACTGTCATCTTCCCAAGAGATGCTCAGACTGCTGAGCCCCAGGCCTGCAAAATCAACCAAACAATAGAAGCATTTAGTTGCTTTATGTACCTTAGTTTCTATCAACTTAGCTGGTCCTCTGAACCAGCAGGTTGCTTGTGTGTGTGTATGGTGGGGGGAAGTCCTTGATTCTTAGTCCACGTGCCAGTAGGCGTGCAGGAGGCACAGATCTTTTGCTTCCTGGAGTCCACACCGAGGGCACCACTTAGCAGGAAGGAAGGCTAGTTGTCTTCTGGTTGGAACCTCCCTGACCCAAAAACTGGAATTTAGCACCATTCTCCTTATATGGAACTAGAAGTAACAAACTAAGTTAGCTGGCAAAAGAATTTGAGCATCTGTTTAGATTTTATCTTGAACATTATTGGCATGGTCTTAACAAGTGGTATCTAATCCTTTTGACAGCTCCATACCAGATTCTAAGCCTGTGAAAGAGCAGGCAATCATGTCTACAGTCCTTATTGCAGATAATATTCCTACCAGTTACCCAGGCTTCACTCCTGACTGAATAGTTTTCATATACTGTCCTGGAAGTGTGGGAGAAATAAAATACAGGCCATTTGACCACTGCCTCTCCATTTTTTTCCAAAACCACCAGACAGTCCTTTATTTCAAGTAATAATCATGCAATTCTCTGTTTCTCATTGCTTTATCCCTATCTTCCCATGAGGCCTTCTTCCTTTTCACATGCACTCTCCCCTTGCAGGGCTCACATTATTCCTTTTGGGCACCCTTATATTGGCTTCCGGCCTTTACCACTGCCCTCCAAGCATATGAGAATTCTTCTTTCATAAGGTAAATATCCTAGGTAGGGTGAACTGACTGTTATAACAATGAAGTGGATTAACACTCTCTCCTGCCACAGTCAAACACAGGTTGACAGGACGCCCTATATACTACACAGTCATTCAAGGGTCCATACTCTTTCCTCCTTGAGGTTCCACACTACTCTGTCTCTATGGAGCTTTCTGTATTGAGCAAATAAGAACAGAAAGAGAGAGCACTCATGCAGGATAGGATTTCATAGACCAGGCTTAGAAGTGGTATATGTCACTTTACTCACATTCAATTAGCCAGACTCCAGCCATTTGGCCACACCTAATTAATTATAAGAGAGTCTGGGGGAAAGAGGTTAGTTTGTGAACCCTAAGAAGAAAAGACAAATAAATATTTGATGAATAGACAGACAAGTCTTACCAAAAGATATTACGTTGTGTTGTATTACATGAGAGCATAGTATAAGATGATATTGATGCTATAAAAATTAGATATCACTCATACGACTGGCTAGCTCTTGAGAATGGAGACATGTTTTTTAAAAAATTGTGTCTAATTCTTACATTAGTTTCCCAGTAAATGTTTGATATATGAATTTTAGTGCACTGCAGCTAAAACAGTCCTTGGAGATTATCTAATGTAAAGCTTTCACTTTAAAAACATGAAGAATCAGAAAGCTAGAGGTGCTAAGCACTTTGCGTGTGTTTGCTGGCAAGGCTGGGACCCACTTATCTCATATCCCAGATCAAGTGAGACAATCTTTTTAAACTAACTTATCTCATCTCCCAGACCAAATGAAACTCTCTTTTTAACTAACTGATCAGAAGTTGCACATCCGAACAACTGTTACTTGTTCCAATGAAGTCTTCTCAGCAGTTCTTACACAAATCACATACTACAGTCACTTAAAATATTCATGGAGCTTCATTTTAGGAGTTGCCTTCATAGCCCATGGCGTTCTCTCTAGAATTTCACTAATGGTGGTTGGTAAATATTCATTATTTGAAGATGGATTTGATTTTGAGAAACTGAAGTTGTTTGGAGCTCAGTTTGAAAGATAAAAGTTGAACGTAGATGACCTAGCTGTGCAATCCTGTTTTGGAACAAAAAGGAAAAGAAAAAGTGAGACAGTGCGTTACTTTATGATGCATGGTCATAAAGAGGTAGGTTTTCCCTTGGGATTTGGGAACCAGCTTGAGGGACAACTTCAGAAGAGGAGCTATGTGGGCATTTTGAGCAAATCATTATTGAAATAAGTACATAGGTCTTTTGGTGATTAATTTGAAGAGGAATAACAGTCTTCTGATATGTATGTGTAACTCCCAAGATAGAAATGCCTCTGTTACAAAACGCCCAAGGTAACTTCAAAGGCCTTAAGGTTAACTTGTGAACTGAGAAACTTGGAAGGTGTTTAGGTTTACATGAGCCCCCCACCTTTTTTAGAAGTCAGTCACATGATAAGGGAAAAGGGGGGTGTTACTTTTTAATTGGAGGCAAAATTCCTGGAAGACCTTATAGAAAGTTGGTAACTTGACCCACTCTGCTCTTAGGAAATACTTGAGAATAAGAGAACAAAAGATTAGACTACAAAATTAGAAATCGGTCACACTCCTCCTTCATAGTCAAGCTCAGGAACTGAGAGGATCTTAAATGCAATTATGTGCACAGTGAGAACATTCAAAAACAAAACGTCTGCCCTGTAATAACAAGCTCCATATCAGAAGAGATCTTTTCTCCTGACATGAAACACAGAACGACAGCCTCTTCCATAAATAGTACTGGAAAAAATGGATATCCATATGCAGAAGAATGAAGATTAGGCCTATATCTCTTATCACATACAAAAATCAACTAAAATGGATAACATATTCAAATATAAGAACCAAAACATGAAATTACTAGTAGAAAATATGGAGTGAAAGTCTCATGACATTGGTTTTTTGTATAAAACCACAAAAGAATAGACTACAAAATCAACAGACAAATAGGACTACATCAAGCTTAGAGTTCTCTACACAGCAAAGTAAACAATCTATGGAGCAGAGAATCTACAGAATGAAAAAACATATTAGCACACAACACATCTGATAAGGGTTTAATTCCAAAATATGAATGATGAGAAACTCAACAACAATAACAATACAAATTATTTTTAAATGGGCAAAAGACCTGAGTAGATATTTCTCGAAAGCAGATATACAAATGATCAACAGGTATTTGAAAAACAAAATGCCCAACATCGCTAAACATCAGGGGTATGCAAAACTACAGTGAGACATCACCTCATCATTAAAGTAGCTACTATCAAAAAAATGAAAAGATAAGTGCTAGTGAGGGTGTGGCGAAAAGGGGAATCCTTCTACTTATTGGTTGGAATGTAAATTAAAACCGCCATTATGGCAAACAGTAGGGAAGTTCTTCAAAAATTAAAAATAGAGCTGCCATTTGATTCAGCTATCCCATTACTGAGTATGTTGCCAGAGGAAATGTAGTAATTTGAGATGATACCTGTTATATAACCCCATCATTCAGTTCATAATTTGAAGCAACTTGGATGACTGGGGCATACTCTGTTAAGTGAAATAAACCACTGAAAGACAAATATCAGATGACTCCCACTCATTATATGGTGTCTTAAAAACATTGCATCATAGAAGTGCAGGTAAAACAGTGGTTATATGGGACTGGAGGGAGAGGAGTGGAAGAGATGGAGAAACTTCTGTCAATGTTAGAGTTGGAAGGAACAAGTTTCGGTGTTCTCTTGTACAGTAGGATGACTAGCATCAATAATAATGTGCATCTCAAAATAGTGAGAAGAGAGGTTTTTGAATACGCTCATCACAAATGAATAAGTGCTCAAGATGGAAATATGCTAATTATCCTAATCTGATCGTTCTACCAAGTGCACAAGTACAGATGCATTACAGTGAATCCTAGAAATATACTCAATTACTATGTAAAATCATAAATTTTAAAAATAAAACAAGAACTCTCCAGGTTTGCAAACCCATAAAGAGAAAATAATGCTGTAGCAACAAGTGTCCAAGGTCCTGCCTTCAATTATACTAAGTAAGGTAGGGAAGAGGGAAGTCAGAATTCAGAATCATTGCTTTTGTTTTGTACAGTGATACAAAAACATAAATATTGGTCTCATTACTTTACACTCACACCTGGCCTATTTTGAGGTGCTCTACAGCATTTCTCTGACAATCCAATTTAAATGCTTTTCAGTTGCATAATTATGCTCTTCTGGTAAATTACCATCTTGAGCAAGGGCACGCTTTAAAAGAAAAGGACCAGTGGGCATGTGATTCCTGGGCAAGTGCCGCTGTGTTGTAATAAGGATCTTTTAGCAAGCAAACAACCATTTGAAGGAATGAAAACATGTGGATACGTGACCACAAAATGATTAGCAAAGGATTCAACAAAGACCTGGCCTGGAAAGCTCTTTGCTGGCCTCCTCTGCTCACAGAAACACACCAAAGGAGAAACCTCAGCACAAATGCAGTGTGTCTATGTCACTCCTTCCTTGGGAGGTTCTGTTACACCACTTTGCTGTGGTATTTCCAAAAAAAGAACAAAACCACCAGTGAATGAAGTGTCCCACACACAACCACCCTCCGCATCTGCCTCATCACAGCAGGTGGGTGGCTTAAAATATCTTTCTGTTGGTCTTGAGCTTATAGGTAACTGCGGAAGTGATGAGCTCTGACACACACACTCCTTTGGAGAGTGCAGTTATCAGGGAAACCAACACCAAGGGGCTTCAGGTTTTGTTTCCCCATGATCACCTCCTGACTAAATCATCCTCACCTAACAGTTAAAGTTGATTCTTCTATCTGCCAGGCCTGCAAATTCCACCTGAAGCAAGGACTCCCAACTGTGTTCTTTTCTGCCTCTTACATCTTAAGAAGTAATAAAGCTTCAGCAATTGGAATTTAGTCTCAGTTTTGCTGATGAGGCAGTAGGAAAACTAGAAACCACTTCCCAGCCTATATCTGTTGGACTCAACAAATGCTAACTGGTGCAAAAAGTTGTGGCCCCACAATTAAATCAGCAGCCAGCACCTAGTCTCAGAGAAGCCATATTGACTGAGAAAGGGGAATTTTAAAAAGTCATCTTTTGATTTTAAAGGGGGAGGGGTACTGCTCTGATAATTATTTAAATCTTGATCTCCTCTGTTACAAACAAAACAAACAACTGAGAAGTTCATGAAACACATTCCCTAGAGACCAATATAAACCAGAAAATGTAATAATGCAGCAGAGTTTTTATTTGTGCCTAAGCTTCAGAAAACTAAATCGCTCAAGGGTCTGAACCCAAGGTTCATCTATTCTTAATACACTCAGTTCCAGGGTCCTTGTCAGCCTCCAGCTAATGACGCCATTGCCAACAGCTGGGAGAACTGAAGTCCAAAGAAGAGTGAGGATCTAATTGAGATAAGAAATAAGTATTGGTTCCTGTCAGCATTTGTTCACATCCAGAGACCATGTCTTACATTTTTAAAATTCATTCCACATGGATTCTCCAGGGCTCCCTAAGAGAGAGCATTCCTGCTGCTAGTCAAGATGGCCCTGGACACAGAGTCAGTAACAGGCTGCTACTCACACCTTCCCCTCTTTACCACAGGTCTGGTGCTGTACCACTCAGAGAAGTTGGTTCCTGGCCCAGAGGACACAGAAGGCATTTGCCAACATCATGCTCCCTGCTGGCTGTCTCCTGATCATGAGAATCTTCAACCTAGGTGACAAGTTATAAACTCATAAGGATTTAGTTGTTTCCTCCCTGAGGAATCCAAGGCTCCTGGACTTCAAATTCTAGAGAAAAAACTGGGCCAGCAACTTAGCTGCAACTCTGGTTTGCTTGGTCTTGTAAACTAACCATCCTCCTATCAGGCTTGCATAATCCCTAGATTTAATCATTCAAAGAATCCCCTGTTATCTTAGCCACATAACAAAAGTGAAGCATTTAAAAAACTGTCATCAGTACATGTGGTTGTACAAAGGAATACAGTGAACTTAATTCTCTAGGTGGGTCTGTGTTGAATTTCCATATGAGAAAATGAGGAAGGACTTCCTGGATGAGACACATCAAAAGCAGACAGAGGAATATTCTTTGTGCAAATAGCAGTGTAGTAACAGTAAATCCAGGAGGCTTTCCTGATTTCTAGTTCCTACCCATCTGATTTCTGATTCCCACCCATCTTCAGTCTAGTTCATGTAAGGCTTGAGGAAATCCTAGGGTTTCACTTTGGACTCAACTCAGAGGTTTGCAGGCTCCTAGGGCATCTCACCAAAGGTTCAGATAATGAGCTGGGCAAACAGTTTGACCTAAATGCCCCAGCAACAGGAGCACCTTATATAGCCTGTCTATTCCCATGGGTATTCAATTGTATTTGAGAAACCTATCCACTCAAATGTTTAAACAAGTGTCTGGTCATTGTAGCAAGGTAGACAATACAGAATGGTCAAGGTAAGCTCCCCTACCCAGCAGGGATCTAATGGTTTCAGAAAAGGTATTTTTCAGTGCCATGAGTGGGGCAGTTTGCCCTGACTGCTTCTGGCCAGAGAGATCAGTCAGGGTTTACATGGTTCCCAAAGACCTTCCCCAGGTCTGCTACAGCCCCAAGATCTTCTCCAAGTTTAATTCTCTTCTGTCAAACTCATCTCATTCAGAGGTGGAGCTTATTTTCTTCTGGATAAACTATTCCTGTCTCAGTGTAGCAAAGTATAGCACATATATTTGCATGTAATAAATGCTGACAACCCAATGTTATATTGGTTGAATCAAAATAGAAATAACAGGAGACAAACATCCTCTTTACTAAGCTTCATGTAGTTATCTTCCCAGATGAGTATACTTGCATTTTGAAAAGTCTTGCTATAAATCCCTTGACCTTGGCATTAAACTAGTAAAAGCTACAATTTATTAAGCACGTACTGGGTATCAGGCATGAGTGGCATAACCAGAGAAGAAAGGAGAGATCAATATGAAGGTAAGTACCAAGGCAAAAATGCACAGAGATATGTGATTAGAAATAACACTCAGCTGTATGTAGCAGAAACCCAGCTCTAGCAGCTTAAGCAAAGACAAACTTCTCAACCCATCCATCGGTTAGAAACTTACCACAAGCTTTGAGAACACACTTACGTTTATTCCACATTCATCCTCTCTAGCTGCATAAATGTGTGTAGGTGCACAAGCACTCTCAAACACTAGTGCACACCATCAGTCTCTGTTAGCCCATAAGTGACTTTATACAAAATAACACAAGTTACCTCCCCTTTGGGAAGTCAAGTAACAAGGAATTTTCCTTTGAGGGAGCCAATGCTTGACATCAGAGCTTGGGCTCAATTTCTGCTCTCATCAGCCCCTTGGCTCCTGCTCACATGTGAGTTAGTGTCCCGCTCAGCTTCCCAAACCCCTGGTGTTACTCAGGAGCACCACCAACCTTAATCTCTCCATTTCTCTTTTCATCATCTGCACACCAGACCAGTGACATCCTAAACTCCCTGGAGCCAGTATCTTCTGTAGCTAGTAGTCAAATCCTACTGAGGGCAGTGTATTAGTTCTTATGCAAGAGAGATGAAGTCTTCCAATTTAAAATGCATCTAACTAGCAGTCTATATGAAGTCACTCCCAAATTTCCATGAAAACACATGTAGTAAAATTTCCAGTGAGTGAAAATAGTAACAGAAAAAATAGTTGTCAAAATAATAGGAGAAATCTTTGCTAACTATAGAAAGCTGAATTGAGAAAATCTGTTTCATGCTTCATTTCTCTTTTCCTGGCAACTAAGACTATCTGAAAAATAGTAGCTTGTTGCTCCTTCTCCCACAGCCCAACTCCAGCACCTAAGTCTGTAGCAACCAGAAATAGGAATAGGCATCTTTGCATTCGCCTCCTCTTCCTTTCTCCAACTTTCTCACAGGGAAACATATTTTGGTAACTATTTAAACAAAGATTTCTGAAGTATTTTTCCCACCTTTGGCTAGGTGGGGAAGAAATCGGTACTTTGTTTTAAAACTGCATACCTCATTCTGAATATTCAAAATAAGAAATCTACTATATGTATTTAGCAAATACTCCAACTTTCTGAATATACCCATTCAAAGTTTGTAATTGCTTATAAGGTATCAATTTTTATGTTTATTAAAACAACAAAGAAGGGAATGTGGAAAGAACTGAGTTGTGTTGTGTACATGGACCAACTCCCCGTGATGAATATAATCATTATGTTCTGCAAACATGGACTAATAAAAAATTATAAAAATGCCAGAGGGAATAATGTGGTGAGATATACCTCTTTTAAAGCACTTTCCACAGTTGTTTATTGTTGTCATTGTTGTTGCTACTGTTTTTGTTTGTATGATTGTTTAATTAGTACCTCTGTCTTTCAATTGGCTGTAAGCTCCATGAAGACTATTTTTTGTCATCCTTATGACCCTTGTAACAATGATGCATAGTCATTATCCAAGAAAGTTTACCAAAGTGCCAGAGGCCATAAAGCAAAGTCCATTTTATCTTAAAAACAAAATAGTGAAACCCAAGAGAGCATTTTAATTTTACTGGTAATGCTACACTCCTTCTTTGCTTAAATTTTTTAAAAATTTAAAATACTACAGATAAGGAGAATGAGAGTATAGGGTCCTTGGGAATTTTCTACTTGAGCTGCCTCCTGGTTTTTCTTTGACTCCAATCAATCTTATTTTTCTTTGCATCATGTAGTAGCTGCTGAATTGATTTCTCATGGTCCCTTGCTATTTTTGAGAAATCTTTCTTTTCTTGATTGCTAATTATAAGCCTGTTTACTATATTTGATATTCTATCCTCACATTGGCTGATTCTGCTCCAGATACTTTCATTGGAAGTTTTTTGCTCCTGGATATCTACTTGAATTTGTCTTATGGATTCCATTTCTTTCCTATGTTGAACACTCATGGCTCCTATCATTTTCTTCAGATCCTCTACTTTTTTTTTTATCTGTATCTGCTCTAGAGTCACTAAGTATGGTTTTCATTGTGGATACCATCTCTGCAGTTATCTGAGAAATTATTTCTGATTTGATTTTTTTTCCAGAGCTTCATTCAGTTGCTTTGTTATTACCACTTCAGAGGCCAGGTTGGTGGTTGCTGGATTGTCTCACCTCATTGCTCCTTGGGTTTGCCTTTGGTGAACTGGATGTCTGGGGTTGCATCATATTTAAGTGTCTTCTCATTTTCTTTCTCTTTTTTTAGTTTAATTCCTGGATTGATGATTGTAAATTGCATGGTAATTTGCTTTATTGCTATTATTTAGAGTCATTAGGAAATGACCACTTCTCAGAGGCATCTTCCAGAGGTAGCTGGTTTTGGAGTTCTGAGTCTGTTGCAAGATCCTACCTCTTCAGTTTTTTGGGGATGAGAAGTTGCCACCTGCTTGGACCAGCCCCTGGTTCTTTGGCACTGTGCCACGGTATTTTCTATGACCCTTAGTCACTCTCAGTCTTGGCACACCAGGGAGAACAGTTGGTTAGAACAATTATGTCACTTTCGGCTAATATGGTACCATCAGCAATAACAATAGCATCAAACACAGCCTAGAAAATGACAAACTGAGGAGACCATCAATTTGACACCTTTAACCATATGAATTAGATTTGTGGTTATATAACAAAATCTCAAACAAACCAGAAAGTTATAGGCAGTATGTAAATCTTTAATAAATCCCCTCAAGGGTTAAAATTTAAAAGAAGTTAAGGAGAAAGAAAGAGAAGTAGAAGAAGGGGAAGAGATTAGAAGTAAGGCTAGGGAGCAAAGGGGGATCACATTAACTTTGGGAAACTGGTACAGAAGAGTGGAGGTAAAGAGAGAAAGAAGAGACAAAAGGAAGAACAGAATAGAACCACCACCACAAACAGGCTAGAAACCATATTCACACTCATATAAAAATGAGTTCAAACAATGAGGGAGAAGAAAAATGAAAAACAAAAACAAAACCACCACCACAACAGTGACAAATAAACAAGAGACAGGAAAATAAATACAGCCCACTTCCAGGCTGTCTCTGCTGTCACTGGTAGACAAGATGTAGAGACAGAGTCCAGTTCTGTGTTGACAAGCCTGCACTTTTATTTGCCCTGAAGTTCAGTCTGTATTCTCACCATACGAGCCAAAACTAGACCTGTAAAACCTGCAACAGTCAGCGCATCTTCCATGGCAGGCCTGAACCTGACTGGGAGCCACCAGATGGTGCTGGCAGCCACTCTGAGTTCTAACTTTAGCTGGCCCCTCTCCAAGATGGCTCCTGGCCAATTTCTCTCTCCTGCAGGATGACCAAGGCCTCAGCACTCACCTCCAGCTAGTGCAGTCCTCCATGTCCATTGCTCCATCTCTCCATGAAGGCCTCCAGTGTCATGCAGTCACCATGTGTCCTCAGGTTTGAACTGCTCCTCACATGCAGTGAGTCCCAACTCAGGGACAAGGCTCCACTGGGTACCTCCTTCTTCTTCATTGAAGTTTCTCTCTTCACCCTCTCTGTGGGCTTCA